>LSSK01000568.1:0-19707 GCA_001969505.1 Zancudomyces culisetae | reverse complement strand
CCGATTAGTTTCACTTTTATTTTTACCTTCATAACTTTTTGAATTGTGTAGCAAAAGTCAAGATCCTGAAATGATTATAATGATATTACTGAACGATGTACATAGCTTTTTAGTTGTACAATAATACTGCTCCAGGAACTATGGAACAGATACTCAAATCTCAAGAGAATTCATTTAATCTTATCCCTTTTTTTTTGTTGGATGAACTTATTAACTAAATACCACAGAATCACTCTACCCTCGTGTCTACTTTGACTATTTAGCTCTCTATTGATGTACTCTGTACGTATAATACTTGAAGATAACATAAAAGAGTGAGGCTCTCTTTTTCACGGGTTGCCCAACTCCAATAAATATCTGAGGATCAAAGAAAGGATGTTTAATTGCTACGAGAACGTGTTGTTAGCAGTGTGATCGAATTGGCTTGTTTTATCTGACTGCTTTCTTTTTCGTGAGTACGTTGGTCAACCAGTTGTTATCTTTTCTTGACAATAAACACGAAAAACTGGATGGATGACTTATCCTATGTAAACCACCAAAATAATATATTGGATACAGACTATTCTGGTTTTTAATCTATCACCCAACCAATCCTAAACGTGAAGAAAGTGTGAAAATGTATTGGCTTTGGTAGTTGGATGGTTTTGGTAACATCAACATTGAAAGTACATAAATTCCTGCAAAATCCAAAACGAACATTTTTACCCACATTCGCTTTTTTTTTACCTGCAAGATTGGGGACTTTTCCTTGAACCATCCCACTAATGTAAACCGCTTATTTGTTAAAGCGTATCTCCTTCCAGAAATTTGGTTAATCACAGATCCAATTTGTCTGCGCTTTGTTGGGCAGGATTATGTACAGTAGCTGCATGAAACATTTCCATTCGAAAAAAATTTTTGTGTTGATTTTAAATTGGTCCATACACTTCAACCAGCAACAATTGTGCAAATCTGTGTATTTGTAAGATCCCATTTATTCGTATAGTCCAAAAGAAAACAAAAAAGAAAAAGTGGTTAAAAGCCTTTAAATCGAATATCGAATATCGAACATCGGATATCGTTAATCTTTTAACTTTACTTTCAGGAGTTTACAACCAAACAAGCACAAATGTTCAGACTAGCCTTTCTTGAGTAAGTAAAAAATTACAGCCTATAAGGTCTCTAAAACGACACTAGAACATTCGATTACTACAATCACTAGATCAGAGGGATTCACAAATTTCTTCCTGGCGGTAGGAATTTTCGTATCCTCCTACTATATTTTCAGAGTATTTTTCATGTTTGTGGACTTGTTTATAAGTCCAAGCAAAAAGGTAAAGCAATAAAATCCAAAATTGTAATTAACATCCCTAAAGACATATTACAGATGGTTATTGGTGGGGAGAAAGATCAGCTGAAAGAATCACGAATTAATTTAACTTTGCGAAATTTCTTTATAGCTTTCAGCCTTAGGTGCAGGAAAAGGAGCCTGGGCAAGTAAGTAGCCTTTTTTTGTAGTATGAATAGACCTGTTTTTTTATTTAAAAAAAATACAACAACCGTGTATCCTTGACACAAACATAACAACAACAACAACAACAACAACATTTATAATTAAACTAAATAGTTGTCACTGGATCTACAGACGGAATTGGTAAAGGTTTTGCAGAGGAATTGGCAAGAAACAAAGTGAATTTGGTCTTGATATCCAGATCACAAGATAAATTGGATGCCGTGGCAAAGGAAATTAAGAATGAAAGCAAGGTCCAAGTAAAGACCATCAGAGTCGACTTTGCAAACGCAACCAAGGAAGATTACGAAAGGGTCAAAAAAGAAATCCAGCCATTGAATGTTACCATGTTGTTCAACAACGCAGGAGTAAGCCACGAGTACCCCAAGGAGTTCGAAATCGAAGATGATGAACGTAACCGACAAATTTTGGAGGTCAATGTAAACGCTCTCACCAAAATGTCCAGACTCGTCGCCGAGAAATTTAAGGCTCAGAAGAACGGATTGATTGTAAACACAGGTTCATTCAGTGCTTTGGTACCTTCACCATTTTTGGCATTCTACAGTGGATCCAAATCGTTTGTCCAGGCATACAGTCAGGCTATTGGTGCCGAATTGGAGCCATTTAATGTGTCTGTTATTTATCTAAATACATACTTTGTCTGCTCCAAGTTGTCAAAGGTCAGAAAGAGCAACTTCTTCACCCCAACACCAGAACAATACGCTAAACAGGTTCTTTACAGACTCGGAAGTCACTGTGGTTCACTCCAACCATTTGTCAGTGTTCCTCACGTTGGACATGCCATAGCCAACTTTGCCATTGAAAATATTCTTAACAGAAGGTTCTGGATCAGTTATTCTTATAGAACTCATACTGATATCAAGAGAAGAGCTTTGGCCAAACAAAAGAGGTTGGCTGATGAGGCTTCTAAAAAATCCAAATAACTCATTTTTGTCACTAAATAACTTTAGTTTTTTACCATTTTCTTATTTCTGATATATAGGATATTTTTTCCAAATTGAAATAAATGCGGGTGTAGGTGGGATAAACGAGTTGACAACATCAGTCTTAGGCTTCCGTTTTCTTTGTTTATTTTTACGATAATGCAAGCTGAAGAAGGATGCTTTTATATGTTTATGAAAGTTTCAATACATTTAAGTTTAACCGGGTTATGGAGTGTAAAGTAAAAAAAAAGAGGAAGATAAATGTATGGAACGTTGATATGGAATGGAGGCTAATTAAAAACTAAATATCCTTTCCAATGTGATAAAGTTAAATCCATGTAAATATAGAATAGAATCAGCTGCTTATTTGGTGTAGATCATTCGGAGCTTGTCTGGATTGTATACAAAGTTCTGCTTGTAAGTTTTTACTTTGAATTTGGGTGAAGTTGGTTGTTTAACGCTATATTCTAAACCGTGTCTGGTCGCATAGTCGATAGCCTGTTGCAGAGTAAAGAATCTTAATTTTACAGCCTGCATATTATCGCTGGTACCTTGCCATCCAATCAACTGATTCTCCCAACGGTGACCCTTTGCTAGAGTGGAAAAATCAATGGTCCAATATTTGGTGTTGTTTTTGCCGCTTTGCATTGTGTTGTAGCATGGCTGGTAAATATATACGGAGTTTTTGATTGCCTTTTCTATTGAAAGTGCATAGTTTGATTTATGAAGTATGGAATTTGGCGGATAATAGAATTTCTAGATTGAAGGAAAAAAAATAACTAGGATTCTAAATCCAGATTTTATAAATTCAAAAAAATAAACTAAGCTAAATTTGCATTTTATGTTGTGTTCCTTGATTAGTTATCAGGGGATAAACACACACATATATATGTATATTTATATGTATAAATTGTTATTGGACATACCTGGAATTCCGTTAATCACATCGTGTTCGGCTTCGTTGAGTTCGGAGTATTGGCTAGAGTAGACTGGTTTGATTCCGGTACTTACGACCTTTGCGGTTTCGGCAACAGCTCCTTTGGTGCTGTAAACTCTAGAAAACCCCTGGCTCAAGACTCGTAGTGATCTTTTCGAAAACATTATTATTGTTATTATTACCTTTTGGAATTGCGAGTAAAACACTAAAGGTTTTATAGTCAGAAAAAAAAAAGAGTACTAGGATTTCAAATTATATTTTTATTATTCCCTTTTAATAAAATCTAACGTTGAAATAAAAAATAAAGACATGAAAAAATAAAAATGAGATTGAAAAACTCCCCCACCCCTCACCCAGAATGGTTACTTGGTACAAATTTCAAAATCAGTTTTCATTTACCACCCTCCTCCCCACTCCTATCATCCCCCCCCCACCAAACTACCGGTATTTTGTTACAAAATTTTTTTTTCTGTTTTGCTAGTTGAATTTATTGATAAATTCAAATGCGTTTTATTGATAACAAATATTTCGCCTCGCAAATAGTTTTAATCTAATATTGCTAAAAATACAAAAGCACAAAAAACAATAAAAACACTCATAAATTCGAGGTTTGTACTTGGTGGTAGTATATGTGCCTCAGACGTATCTAGCACAAGCTAATCACTCAAAGTCCATAGTAGAATACTCGACACTTTGGTGTAATGAGAACGGGGTGGTAATAAAGAAGGACTAGATATATTTGTATATCTTTTCATAACTGTAGTAGACCCTCCTCTTGTTCTTCTTCCTTCTCACCTCACCTCTCCCCTTACTATCCTCCCTCTCTATTCTCCTCTTCACCCCCACTCTTTTTTTTTCCATTGACTTTTTTATTCCGCTATTGTAAGTATTGTATAGCAAAATGGACAATTCATTTCCGTATTTTCCCTTTAAAATTATATCAAGTTTTCCAAATTCAAATTCAAATTCAAATAAAAAATGAATGAGTCGCAAATGAAACTAGCCCACTTGCCACTTGTAACGTTTTTATTTCCATTTGTTCAACCATTAATAATTTTGCAGGGGGGCGGGTGGGGGAAGGGAGGCGAGCGGAGGGAGAGGAAAACAATTACATTGAAAGCAACAAACATAAAGTAACAAAACTAAAACTAAAACTAAAACTAAAAATGTAAAATGTAAATATAATTAAAGAAAATATAAACGTGTTCTTTAAAAGCATATTATTACATTATAAAAATTCAAATTCAATAATAATAAAAAGAGAAAGACTTAATAATCGTAAACAAAACTTGTAAACTAGTTTATTAAAATAGTTGTTTTGCATTATGGATAATCAGGACGCTATAGAATTCACGGTTGGCAAAATTGATGCCGGAATGGTAATTACATTGATAATAATAAGATTTATGAATAATTTACAATACTACTTGTTCTTTACGGCGTAAAAGCAGTACAAGTATTGGCAAACTTTTTTTTTTAATAAAGAAAACAGAGTAGCAAAGAGAGAGTATTAAAAGTTATATTATATGTATGTAAATGAAATAGGCCGTACTATTGACACAGGATAACCAGGTCATTGAATTTCCATCCGTTCTATTACCAGAACAAGTGGTTTCTGGCAGTATTGTAAAAATCCAGGTAGAACGAGATGAAGTTACTGAGGTACGAAAAAAGAAGGAGTTTTCAGACCTGCAATCGTTTATACAGACCAAGTACGGACTCCGCGAGCCATCACCGCCAGTGCTGAAAATATCCTCGGTGACACAAACGTCGGTGGTGTTGGAATTTGATCCACTTGTACTTAATAACTGTGATTACTATGGGGCAGAAATCATACGTGACAACCAAAAGCTTAATGTAACAATAGCTTCAGAAGGGATTTTTAGTGATAGTAGGGGTACAGAGGGTGAGGCTACCACAAAAACAACAGCAGCAGCAGCAGCAGCAGTGACAGGGGAAGCGGTAGAAATAAATGAAGCGAGCCAAAAACTCAACAGACAAAAAGTGGATGATAATCTGCGAAAAATCAAGATTAGTGGACTGATAGTTCACCACAAGTACGAATTCTATATGCGGATCCATACGTCGAATGGGATTTATGAGTCGAACAGGCTGGATGTAGAAACACACAAGCTTGATGATCTGACGGGGATTTATGTATGTTTTGGGAGGTTTACAGATTCAAGCAATGTCGGAGCACAACAACAACAACAGCAACAACAACAGGTGGAAGAAACCAATGATGAAGACGAGGATATACAAGGAGAGCGAAGAGATGAAGATAAAGAGAAAGACACGGAGGCAGATGTGGAGGTAGAGGTGGAGGACGAATCACAAACACTAAAGGAACTGATCCAAGTTGTTGAACGGATTGGTGCAAAGTGGACCAATAAGGTGACGGTTGACGTGACACATTTTGTGTGTCAAGTTCCAGTTGGACCTGAGTATGAAAAGGCGTTGGGACTGAATATTCCGGTGGTAAAACCTGAATGGCTAACAGCATCTGAACAGGACAAGAAGCTACAACCAGCGTTGAGTTATTACTTGTCATGATATGTTTAATTGTGTGGGAAGGAGGAGAGAGAGAAAAAGAAAAAGAAAAAGAAAGAGAAAGAGAAAGAGAAAGAGAAAGAGAAAGAGAAAGAGAAAGAGAAAGAGAAAGAGAAAGAGAGAATGGAAGTAGAGCAGTTGTGATAACAGGGGGGAGTGGTAGGGGGGGTAAATACTTGGGGATATCTCTTTATTTATTATAATTTTGCTATTATAGCTATTCATTTTGGTAATTTTACAATAACAGTTATATACAAATATATTTGATGCATGGAGACACAAGATATAAAAGATAATGAAGAAAGAAAAAAGAGAAGTAATAATACAGCAATGAGGTACATTATGCCTAAGAAACCAGTTTTAAGGTTCTATAATTTTGGAAAATTTGTAGAGCTTTGTTTCTAAATCAAAGTTTGAAGCAGAAACAGAGCCAGAGCCAGAACCGGATCCAGAACCAGAACCAGAACCAGTCAGTTGAGCATGGGTTGTGGAGGAATCCGAGCGAGGTTTTGAGTAGTTTGAAGGATAAAGGAGATCGCAAGGATCTAAATTATGTGGAAAAGCAAAGGCTCTAGCGTTGGGAGTGGATGAAAAAGTATTGGAAGAAATAGTGGAATTGAAAGGAGAAAGATTAGAAAGGTTTAAGTTTAGGTTCAGATTTAGGTTCATGCTTGAGTCGCTAAGTCTGATATTAGAGTTTGGGGTTGGGGTTGAGTTTGGATTTGGATTTGAGTTTGAGTTTGAGTTGGAATTAAAGTTGAGATTAATTTTTGGATTGGGACTGGGACTGGAACTAGAGCTGGAGACATACGATGATGTGGAAGAAAACGAAGAGGTCTGGGATCGTTTCTGGTGAGAAATGGAGGCAGAATGGGGAGCAGATACGGAATCAATGTACCTGAGACACTGAGCCTGGGGAGTGAGGCAAGTGCTGTCACGTGAAGGTACAGAGGACAACTGCAAAGAAATAGCAGAAGCCACATTGTTTATCTGGTTAGAGAGAGCAAGAGCGAGCTGAGGATCAGTATCAAAGTCATAAGACATACGCTGGACGCATTGGAGAGTAAAAAGAATCTTGGAAATGATGCGGAACTTGTGCATATTGATGAGAGGAGGACAAGAGCGATCGGATTCGACTAATTCAATGGCACCAGAAAACGACAGTCTGGGCTGTAGCGACCCATTCAGGTAATTTGGGCCAGCGTCATCAGCAAAGAGGATGTCGCGTTTATGGATGGCGAGCAGAGGAACAGCCGGAAACTGGGCTTCTGGCTGCGAATAGTCGCTCATTCCATCAATGTTTCTACGGTATTTGTAGTTCTGGACACTCGGGCATGGGTTGCGCAACAGCTTTGCACGGTTAAAACTGTTTATTGTTGTTGGCGTCACATCTGGTGAAAGTTTTTCATATGTAGAATCAGGATCCCTTTCGGTTGCAAAGCTGTCTTGTAGAGTAGCAGGTTTTGTAGATGTCGACATAAACTCGTCATCCGCTGTAGAATCACGGAAATAGTGTTTGGCAAGATTAGACAGTGACGCTTTGCTAAAAAGTTTTTCTCGTGGCTGCGACGTGTTTTGCGTCGTGTTTTGCGACGAAATCTTGCTAAACGAAAGATTGAAAATTGACTTCTTTTTGCGGATAGGCCGCGCTGCAAATGTAGAAAGACTTCTGGCTCTCGACGACTCGCTGCTTTCGGCAACAAACTTGTTGTTGAGCGCATACTCATAGTCTGGTCCTTCTACTCCATCTATAGCAGCCTGCAGCGACTCTCTATACATCTTGTGGTTGTGACTAGAGTGGATTGCAAACAGAATTTTTTCCAACATTTTGGAATAAATCGAAGGAACCAACGACCAGGTAAACTTGAGCCGGCGCACCGCAGAGTGTGAAAGTCCCGATGCTATTTCAAGCGTGCCTGTATAATTTCGAAGTGCCAAACAATAATGCGCTATATGAATAAACTGCGCTATTGTGTTTGCCCGCTGATGCTCTGTAGGCTCACATAATATCCGATGCACCACCCAGTAAACTGTGTGGTTAAACCATTGTGACATTTCTGCCAGCTTTTCATCTCCTTCTCCTCCTCCCTCCATATTGCGAAACCAGCGAGTAATGTCGCTTACATTGATCTGGCAAAACATCTTGTGCTCAATTAATGTTAGCTGTCGTGCCAGCTCCACTGCCTCAAACCCATTCAGATTTAAAATGTCCAGGTTGTAAAGCGAGCTGCCTCGATCCTTCTTTCCCTTTTTTGGCTCCACTAGTGTCAAGTTGGTTGAGTCTTCAAACTTTAAACTATCTATCAGCCCCTTAACCATCACTTTTTCTTCCTTTTCTGCTGCGCTTCGCAGTCGCCTTAACACCGAATCCACAAATCGAACCTCCCTTCCCATATTTCTAAGTAGCTCTTCAAGCAGCTCTCTAACCCCGTTTCCTGCTCCAAAATCCTCCGTATGTTTATCCATCCAGTACTTTATCATATTCAGTACCCGAAGCTGTATTACCCTATCATCTCCCTCCACCACCTTACTTTCTCTTATCCTTTCGCGGCTATTCATGTATCGAACTATCAGCATCTTCAGCAAATCTTTTCCTGTAAAAAAAAACCTATATGTACTAAGAAACATATCCAGCTGTCTTCTATTCTCCAACCCTCTTTTATCTGTAAGACAATTAACCAATGCCCACAAACTCATCGCCTTTGAATTGCTAAATAACGTTTCCGTGTAGTCCATTGCCGCTCTTCCATTTGCCCCCCTTTCATTTACCATCAACCCCGCCAAGATAATCTCTCCTGATAAACTATCTTCATTCAATGGCCACTTTATCCTACCACTAATTTCCCCATCACTCTGGCTTCTACTTTTCCTGACCAACCCCATAAGCCTACACAGCTTTTCACTTATTTCTGTATACACCCTACCTCCCCTATGCACCGACACTTCTATCTCCTTTATTTCCTCTACTTTACTTTTACAGCTACTTTTTCTCTCTTCTGTTCTTCCCCTATTCTTTTTTAACTCTCTCTCTTCCTTACTCCACCTCTCTTGGTTTACCTGGTTACTATTACCAATAGTATTTACAATTTCTCTCTCTTTTAAACGGGGGAATTGGAACAACTGGCTACTCTTCTTCTTTCCTAGTTTTTTAGTTTCCGGTTCTACAATTTTTGTAGGAATCGAAAATGCTGACATATTACTCAGACTCTTGATATCTACCCTTATTCCTGCCGAATCACGCCTATCACCTTCCTCATAGTATACTACATCTTCACCACGGCCACCCATGTTTTCATTCGCTAGGTTTACCGTGCTTGTCCCCATTTTCCCCTGTTTTGTTGGTGTAACATACCCGTTATTTTTGGATTCGGCACCATTCCTTCGCAATGTTGGTTTCATTAAATAATGGCTAGGCGACCCAGGTGTTGGCGACTTTTTTGTTTCAATCCTGTTATTACTCGTCATTCTAGGACTCTCTCTTTTAATACTGGTGGTTACTGCTCGCTGTAAAAACATATTAATCTCCTTGTCCTTTTTGTTTACTTCTGAAAGCAGTGTTTTGTATTTCGGCCTACCATCTTGCGTATATTGCACCATATAGTCGTCAAGTTCTAGCCTGGAATCCACTCGTCTCACACTTTTGCTTGTTTCTGCTTCTTGTGAATATCTTGTCCAGCTCTCTCTTTCCTTTGCGTATTCTTTACTCCTTTCCGTATTATACATCCTTTTTGTTTTAATATTTGTTGTTGTTACCGTTCCTAGTATTACATTAATATTGCTTCTATTTATTCACAAACCTCCCTAAACTATTCTTTTTGGTGGAACTAAGGGGCAGTTTGTAAGTCAAGATACTCCGATAGATATTGGTTTGTCTTTTAGTTTTCTACAGCTCTATTATTTTAGCTGTGGTCCTCCTCATCCAGTATATCTGTATAGTACCACTAAATTAATTGAACTGTTTCTATTGGTGTCGATATTAGCAGTAAGTATAATATTAACAACTATTGATGCTTCTTTTTTTTCCCTCTTGTGTATATTTGTTCCTATGCGTTCTTTTAATACAATCCTTCTATTCCCCCTTGGTGATGCATTACTATGTGTATTATGTTTTGTGTATTATGTTTATTGAAACGTTTTAAAAGTTAAAAAATAAAAAGTGTAAAGTATAATGTATAATGTATCGTTTTTTGAATGCGTATAAAAGAGTATTGGAAATGCAACTAAATCTACATCTATTATCATCGTATTTTGGAGATTATAGTTGCATAGTTCAACCTTTTTCTATCAGATCCTAACTTCAAATGGTAAATTCAAAAAAATCCCTTAATCAACCTCAATTTTGCAAAAGAATTTGCATGAGTGTATGTCTGAATGTGTGTCTATTACCATAGAAGGGCTGAGGATGGAAGAAGGGATAATAAAGGATTATCCTGTTTAAAAAAAACTGATTCTTTAATTATTTGTCTATTTTTCTTTTTTTTTCTTTTAAATTATTATGAGGCTTTAATTTTTAATTTTTTTATACAAAATAATCCTTCTTTTTTGCTGCCTTTAATGTACTTTTAAAGTTGTAGTGCGAGTAGAATTAGGGGAAAAAAGGAGAGGGAGAGTGTGAGTGTGAGTGAGGGCTTTATGACTTTTCCTGCTTTTTGATTCGGTTCTGTCTTTTTTTTGAATGGGCCTTTTTTGGAAGCTTAACAATATTTACTTGTATAGAGAATAAAGAAAAAAAATGAACATAATATTGAATATGGCCCACCATTTTTCACTAAACCACATTCAGGTTTTTTTTTTGTCTTTTTTTTTTGTCTTTTTGTTCTAGAAAAATGATGCTAAAAAGCCTTTGTCATAATTAATTTTTATAACTCTAAGCAATTTGCTCCAATTTACAAAAAGGATTTACTTGATTTATCTATTTCCAATAATTTATTATTTAATCACGCAAAACAAAACAAAAAAAGAGAAACAAATAAAAGCATGTTTATGGAATTTAACGATACATTACTAGTTTTTTTGTAAAATGACTGAAAGGAGTTACAGTAAATCCATTATCTACATGTAAATTAATTCTTGTTTTGCTTAATCGTCAAATCATCAGGAACTTGGGCATTTAAAATCCTTGGCCTAGACACACTTGAATCGCATTTTTGAATAGAATGGTGGTTTGAGTAGAATGTCGGGATACTTTCATTGTAAATGTTGTTGGTTCTAAAGACAGTTTTAAGTAATGCTAAAACCACAAAAACCACCATTGCCAGTATCACTATCAGTATCAGTACCAGTATCGGTGTCATTACCATCATTACCACCATAATTATGGATAATCATAGTTTCTGGTGAAGGTAAAATCACCAAACCAAGCGCAATTACATTTTATAAATTTGCATCCAATGAAGTTATGACCTATCCTTTGTCGTCTTTTGCTCTCTCTTCCATTCTATCCCGGTTTTGGCACCCATTCTATATTACCATCAAGTATATTTTCTCTACTATTTTTTTTCATTTATCCACCTAACTACGCACCTTCAGCAACAATAATAATAAAAATTATATAAAAAAATGAACGAATAGTTTCAAGTGCAATTATGTTTTCTGTAATAAATTAAACTATCCAAACATTCTTTGTAATTAAATTAGTAAAGTGTAACTGTACCAAAGTGTCAAAATTAAATCTTTACACCACATATAGTAAAACAACTTCACAACTCCAAGCACCTTGTACATGTAACTCGTTCTGTATACCATAGCGATATAATCATTAAACTTTTAGCGTAATAGTGTGTAACACATCATAAAACGCTGATATTGGTACATTTTCCGTAATGGAAAAACTAACCAACATGCTCATTACACGTATTTTTTCTTGGTAAATAAACTATATTGTTTTAGCTGTATTTACTTAATATAACATAGCCTGATTTTTAAGCTGAGCTATACACATTTATTTTGTACTTTCATGATGACAAACCTAGTCGGAAAAAAAAGTTTTGAATTAAATGGTTTTGGAATGTAATTAAAAAAAAATTTTTTTTTAGAAAAACAAACTTTGTATATCAGTTTAATGTTCAAATGGGAGTTTGTAAGAGTAAATACATGTATATTACTGGTCGCGTTAATTCTTTTTTTTTTCCTTCTTCCACCAACTCCATTTTATTTAAAATTCATGATTGAACTCTATTCAAAATTAAAAAAAGAAGACCTTCGTGTTTAGACCTTGATATCTACGACTCTAGTTACAAATTCATACTGCAACAATCTATTACTTTGCTATTCATACTTATGTTTAACGCTTTGTATGTCTAGTAAACCAGAATCTAATGGGTATCCAATTTTCCAAAATTCACGCTGTCTTTACCAGAAAAAACGATCACTTTTTAATCATAAACAGTTTGTATATATTAGTAGCCATTAAAATAGTATTGAAAAAAAAAAGAACACCCCTCCTCCGCCCACCAATCGTCATCCTTTGCGTTTTGTATATTGTCCATTGTTCATTGTCTATTGTTCATTGTTCATTGTCCATATGTCCATTGTCCATTGTCTATTGTCTATTTGCTCTCCTTATCTCGTAAAACGTACAGTTGAGCATCTGTATAAAGTTCACACAAAAGAAGAGGGGAAGGATGTGTAGTTCCGAGTGAATGAGTATCGAACCAGTAGGTATAATCAAGTAAGCGTGATATGTAAATTTGCTATTGAATACTATGGTGCTTTTATTTTATGCTTTTCATGATTTACAAAGTGAACCATCAAATCTCTGGAAAAAAGTATAAAGAAAAATGCCAAACCAACTCATAAACAAGTTGGGAAAAGCGTAACTTTCAGACTTCATTGTCCGAATCGGTACCAATTTGTGCTTGAAAAGTAAGAATAAAAATAGAACTTGCTTTGTGTGTAGATGCGGGTATACTCGTCTATATATTTGGTATAATTTACATAATTATATTTATTTATAGTTTTGGTAAGCTTTAGCACTGCGAGCCTTTGCAAAATATGCAAAAATGAAACAAAAAAAAAGAGAACCACCACCAAACGTGCTTTAACGACTCGATTCGATTCGCCTCTGGTTTTCAACTTATTTTATCTTGTTCCACCATGCTTTCCGAGTCAAAGGTGTACTAGTGCGAGTACTTTTCATACCTAAAGGCACGACTTGTAGCTTGTGTAGTGGCTATACATGTGATTTTCCATTAATAGAATCGATGTACATTAGATTTAATTGTATTTTTTTTTGGAAAAATAAGAAGCTAGCTCAAAAACTGTATAGTTTGGTAATACTAACTTTAGTACTAACACATTTCATGTCATAAGTTAAATATGTGTACCCTCAAGATAAATGTGTAGTTGTATGAGTGCACAGCTTGTGTTTTATCACATTCATTAAACCTCATATCCTTAACTTCATCCAATCAATAAAAAAGTAAATTGTAAAATGTGAACAAAAGTAAGAGGTAGGTTTATCCAGTGATAGGCGGATAATTAAACATAGTTACGATTTTTTTGATTTTCCAGTGTTCGTTGCTTACTAACCCTCCAATAAACCAAGTGTTGATCAATAAATATAACGAGCCAGAATACACATGTAAAATGCGTGTGAATTCATAGCTTTATCGCAAGAAACACCACACTATGCCGTTTTTTATTTTCAAATGGGAAATTAACTTTTAATGGACTAAAAATATGTATTGGGATAAGGAATGCAAATGTGGGTCGAGAAAACTAGTAAGGGGTTTACGGATATTGGGTTATGATACTACCAATTTTTACAGTGCGTTTCAAACTTTCGCTTTAAACTACCGGTCAGTTGGGGATTACCCGAGGTAGGATATATTATGGTTAATAATCTACATTTTTTTTGCGCAAAAAGCTGTTTGATTTTATTTGCATGTGTATTTTTTGTAGGGGATGATCTAAAATGGCAATTCACAAAAGATATAAGAAAGCTCCGAAAGAAAACAAACACTGAGATAAAAATATTTGAAACTTGGGAGTAATTATTAGAGAATTGTCAAGATCCAGGCATTTCCTATGGTGGTCAACGAAAACCCCCTATTCGGAAAAGCCAATTAAAGGTAAACAAAAAATTTATTCCCAAATCGATATTTCTTTGTGTCTGTTTCAGATAGAAAAATGCCTGCTTATAGGCTGGATTTGAGAATCAGAATAATAATTTACAAAGCATAGCAGGAAAAAGATGGCGTCTGTATAGTCCGGTGGTCTGAATTCAGTTTGTTCATGTTATTTTCCGATTTGATTTATTTGGTGGGAAGTTACCGGTCCCATAAAATCAAGTCTAGTCTTTCCTTTTTAGGTATTTGTGCTCCTGGTTGTTTTATTTTCTCAAACACAATCTCTTCCATTGTTTAGCAAAGGGCTCCCAAAAAAATCGTACCTGCTATACTCATAAAGCTAATTAAAAAATCAATTAATGTGGCAGAGCTGGTTAAAAGCAAACGGCAGAATCTTTATCCGACACTTGTTTTTGATAGTCCATGTATGATTCAGATACCCTTTGTATGGATGAGAATGGTAAAAAGAAGAAGAGATACGTTTTGCTGATTAAATAAATTAAACAATATAACCTTACACTTTCAATCAATGCAAACTAAAGCACTTTACAGTTTGTATACACAGAGCATTTTCTTAGTTATTCGTTGGCGGCTGTGTATATATTGTGTTCATATAATGAATCAATTGCTTAGAAATAACGCACTTTGGGATTATTCAATTTAGGTATAGAGCTTGAATTAGTTTCCATATTTGGTCATTAAACGCCAATTTATAAGCAGCGTTCGGAAAAAAAAGCAGGTTATTTACAAATTATTGGATCATGCGATTCGATTATTAGCTTCGTCATCTTTTTTGTTTTAAAAAGACGAGATAAGTGCCGATAGTGATGGGTTACTTTAGCAAGAATTGTTCATCAGTTCACAAATAAAAGAATAAATTGAAAGAGTTGTGATTTGTCAGTTCTTGTTACCATCTCTATTTCTGTGAAAAAAGAAGTGCCTAGGTTTACATTGCGTTTCATAATGGGAAGATGCTTTGGTTGAAAACATGTTATTGCGAATGATTTAAAATATCCAAACTACAGAGCAAAAAGGAAAAAAAAAAGGTATTTTCGGGCATTGGTAGCAAGCAGTAAAAAAATGTTACTGGCTTGCTATCAAGTTTGTAAAAATACTATTACCTAAATCGCCATGTTATTTTGATAAATATGAACTAAAAAAAGTTGCAATTGAAAATGCTGAAAAATACTGGCGAATAAACAAGTAGAGCCACCTGGCTTGAAAAAAAAACTAAAAAAGCTGAATGGATTGGCTAAAGGTTTTTCGGAGACAAACCAAAGTGCTTGTTAACAGGTAAAAGTCTTACTCCCACAACATCACCTTGAAATCACCAGGATTACAGTTTCAAAAAAAATTTTGTAAAGAAATCTCCAGTCCCAAACTGCAATTTAATAGGAAAGAAAAAAAAAGTTAAAAGCGCAGACTCGGTACCTCAAAATCCCGTTTTCCGGTTCTTTCAGTTAATAGAAAGGTTTCCTAAAGTGAAAAACAATACAAATAAAATGTCAGGACAAGATGAATACGAACAGGTAGATGCCTATGGGGAAAGAGGTAGTGATTATGATATCGATGAGAATAGCTCCAATTCTCTGGATTCAGAGCAATCAGAAACAGAAACCACTGTAAAGCTGATGCATGCTTGTGATGTCTGCAGAAAGAAAAAGGTCAAGTGTGATGGAAATAAGCCAACCTGCTCAAGTTGTTTGAGAGTGGGAGTGGATTGCGTATATAGCCCACTCATTAGAAAGAAGAAAGTCAGAAAGAGTGCAATTCAAAAAATCGAAGGAAGACTTGAATCAGTGGAGCAAATTTTGGTGGATTTGGCAACAGCAGTTGAATCAGGCTATGGCAACGAGAGAGATAGAGATGACGATAGAGAGCTAGCTTTGGAAAGAAGGGAGAATGGAGAGGTGTCATTTACTAAGGGTAGATTTGTTTCGATTGAAATGTTAAGCAACGAATTTATCGAGCAGGTAATTTATAAAGTGGCAGCTTCAATGCCACTTTTCACATGTTCGTTCAGGATTCCGCATACACTAAAACTGCTCAAGAAAAAGGAGCTTCCAGACTACTTTATATACTCAATATTGGCGCTTGGTATCAAGTTCATGGATGCCGCACAAACAGAGGCAGCACCAATTGAAGACTCAGTATTTGCCAGCCAGGCTGCAAAAAAAATAGTAGAGTTGCTTGAAGAACCAGATGTCGATTATATTCAAGCATCTGTGTATGTAGCTATGTACTACTGGGGACTGGGTAATAATGAGTCAGCAATGGTATTCTCTGGAATAGCCATGCGAGGTGCTGAAAAACTTCGATTGTACCAGATTGACGAACATTACTGTGGTTTCAAGCGAGTGTACAAATCAGACCAGGAAGATAGAGAACTGAAAAGGCGACTGTGGTGGATGTGCTACGTATTAGACCGATCTATGATGCTTAACAGTGCCTTGCCACCCTCGGTTCCGGATGAAGACTGTGTTGTAAATCTTCCCACAAACGACTATACATGGGTGTACACTGATGATGAGCTTGATGCAGGAATGAGGGAGGATGAAATCATCACAGAAAGCTCAAGAATAGCTATAGGTAACACTAGAGCAGTTCCGGATACAACCTGGATACTCTGTAAAATGTATTCCAAGCTCGGAGAAATAAGCCAGTTTGTTAATAGGCGTAGAAATAACTATGAAGATTTGGACTTCTACAGCATTGAAGATCCAGACATTGTTCCTAATAGCACCACTTTCTTTGCGTTGGCAAATGACCTGGGTAATCTTAAGAGTGAATTGATTGAGAAATACGGACTTGTCTCTCCAAAAGAGTTTTCCGCACAAGGAGGAAGTAATACTGCAATGGTTACAGCACTCAAAACTGCTGCTGGAAACTACTTTACACTTCATGCTCTCTATGAGACAGCTAAAATAGTACTTTTCAAATCAGAGCTTGTTAGATACCCTCACGAAACAATCACTCCAGATCGTGTGATAGCCGCAAAGCAGATCTGTATTGAGGCTTCAATGCGTCTTTGCGATCTTTTGGTGTGGGCCACTGAAAAAATCCCTGCAGAACTTTGGGATTGCCAGACATCCTACTGGGCTTTTACTGCTGGTACTATTCTCGTGAACTGTCAATCTTTGCACGACCATCCGCTAGCCAGCAGTTTCAAGAAGAATCTCCAAGTAATTACAGACGTATTTAGCGCACAAGGAAAATATTATCCCGTGTCAATTACCTACTTCAAGGTCTTACAAGAGCTCACCAAAAAGAGAGTTGTTCAGTTTAGAACAAAGTCTTTGCCAGAAGCTCACTACAGGCTAACGAGCTCGGATACCATGCCTTGGCTAGTATTCTCCGCATCTTCCTTTGAGTACTTTGTATCTGGTGATGAAGATATTGCCGATTTGATTGAATATGACAACAATATCAGATACCATCTTTCTGATGAGCAGGCCAATTCCAACGAGCCCCCTTCTTCAACTCAACAAGAAAATCTCACTGTAGGCTCGCATTCAGCCGAAGAACTGAGCATGCTAACCCAGATGTTATATAAATCCGATAAACAGCTTCTTATTGATACTACCGAGCCAACCTATGAATCTCCATCTGTTCCCGCTTCCGTTCAATCTGACGAAACCACTAGTGGCGTCGGTCACTTTTCGGCAATAAACAACTCGACGACAAAGACTTCTGACTCTTCTAGCGCTACTGTTGGCTTTTCTTCTACCAGTAACGCAGCAGATTTTCAATCTGTTCCTTCAGTAACTGCTTTGAATTCGCTTTCTGATGTCACACGCTTATCTTCAGATTCTAAAAAACCAATGATATAACTTTCGCGTACCCTTATACTCTGAAAATGAGTTTTTAATCTGATATCAATAGTAATATTTTCTGTTTTTGTATTTCGCTCTTTATATTACCAAATATAAACCCAATAAACTAAGTGTTATTTATACCATTAAAAATCTGGAAACTACAGAAATATAAACCATTCCTAAGTATGGTTGTATAATTTCGATGAGATGGGTCATTAGTGTTTTTACTCTAATGGAACTAGTTTGAACATTATGTTACTTTGACTACTCGTTCTTAAATCTTGATTTGAATGACGTGTTAATGCATCTTAGTTGGGGTGAATGAAGCCTTGTCCCAGCCTTCCGGATATTTAACTCTAAGCATAGAAATAAATACCCACAACAACCATAACATATTCCTGAATACTAGCTACCAATTTGCGAAAATGGGGGTTGTATATAGTATATAAGAATAAGTAGAATGTCAGACAACTTTGAGGTAACGCTCGATGGGCATGAAATTCTTTAAGGTATGGAGGGAGATTGGGAATTTGAATTATAAAGGATTTTTTACTAAATTTGCTGTTAAATATATATATGTAAACCAGTTATCTAATTATAGAATGTGAGAGATAAAACAGTAAAAAGTTAATACTGGCACATAATATTAACCTCAGAACAATCGAATTATAATGATACTTTAAAAACTATAGATTAATAAAGTTTTTACTAATAGGTAAATTAGGGAGGAAAAATATTTATGCTTAATTACAAATTAAAGGTTTAGAATATTTAGTAAAGGTTCATTTAAACATACATTCTTAAACAAAAAGAAAAAAATCTAAGATACAATTCAAACGACTTTTAATGCAAAGAGTTATAGTATTGGGAACAGACGCCTAAGAAAGGTTTGTAAGTTTATAACTATATAATAAGTATCAGTCACAAAAGTAATATATATTCGAATTAAAAACGAATGAAGATAGGAATTGGTAGGGTAATATTTGAATATTATTGACTTGCTTATATTTGGTAAGATTACTACAATTGAAGTAGTTATGTTGGAACAGCACTGATGTCTCAATTATATCAGGTCAGGATCACCTATTATTTTCGTTTATCCAGACCTTTTATAATCGATTTAAAAATATTATACGCTATTAAATTATGATAAACTAAGAACCACAAGTAAAACCTATGCATATAGAACAAGTGCCATAATATTATATTCAATTAAGAATGACTGTTTTTTTCTATAACTCATTTCCTACTTACTTTTATATTAAGTTGGTCAATCTAATGTCCTACTTTCCAAATAATAATTTCCTAATGTAATAATTGTAGATATTATAAGTTATCTGATATATTTTTTCAGCTAATGTGATGGCTGAGTTTTGTATAGCATTGGGATGTCAGTTATACTCAGGTCGCGGATCACTTTACTGGTTCTGATTACCGTATTTCGAATGTTTTTAATATCTTTTATTATTGTTATATTATTACTATAACACTAAGTAAACTATATCAGTATCAAGTGCTATTTGCTATTAATAAGAGTTAAAGCCGTATATGCAAAGTATTTTCTGTTAAGAAAGGCCAAAGATGCTATTTTCGTTGTCCACTCTCGTATTTTCACTTTGTTATTCACTTTACTATCTTAGATCGTTTGTGCTATATATTCCGCTTGCTCTCATTGGTAGTTTAATCTGCTAAGGAATCGCAATTGATTCGCTAGTTAAAAGTATGTAGCCGTTATACTGCACTATATTAGTTTCGTTATGATTTCATTGGATGATTTATTAGCCCCTGAAACGCACTTGATTCGCTCGCAAAAAAATAAATCTGATCATCTGTAGTTAAAAATTAAAAGATATTGCTCTGTACAGGGATCGAACCTGTGACCTTGGCGTTATTAGCACCACGC
>LSSK01000567.1:0-19625 GCA_001969505.1 Zancudomyces culisetae | reverse complement strand
TATATTTTTTGGAGATATCCATTTCATACATTTACCCATTCATTCATTCACCAGTCTATAACTTGGAAAATTGAATTCTTGTAATTCCTAATCTAGTTAGATGGATATATCAAACACCACCAAAAAGTGTAACTACTATGGGTTGATTTATCAATTCGGATGGGTCAAATGACCCTCTCATCTGATCATACTCACTTTTAATATCAATATATAGTTTGCATTTTTTTTGAAAAAAAGTCGGGTTGCGTACACCTTTGGTTCTTAATATAATTTTCATCTCTCCTCATCTTCAAAATATTCTCTAAATGACAACTGATCCCATTGGTGATGGCTATATATTATAATATTGATAATTGGAGAACATAATATGAATTAATATATTAATATGCCATCTGATCTATTCGATTCGCAAAAAAATATAAAAGAAAATGAGCGGTTATAAAGGACGAGGAGGGGGGGAGGAAGGAGTGAGGAGAAGAGGAAGAAAGATTCTTTGTGTAGTGGGTAACTATTTTTATTTATTATAAAGCCATCAGTATTAACAATACTGTACTGGGACGATGCTACGAATATGATCTAGTGCCTTGTTCTTGTATAACAATATTGCATTTAAAATATACCTATGTGGGTATAATAAATAAAGCGAGCGAGAGAGAGAGATTTAAATGGTGCTGAGTGGTGCTAGTAAAGTGAGAAAAAAAAACATGATGAAATGAGTTGGGGTGTTTTCCAAGTAGGTCCCACAAAGTAAAGCATAAAACCTACCATTATTTTTTCATGGTTTTATTTTATTGCGATAAAAAGTATGAGTGGGAGAGGAGGGAGAGGAGGCAGGGAAGAATTCCAAAGGTTGGTGAGATAATGAGTTTTGCATTGTAAAGAATGTTACAATAAAATAAAAACAACACCAAGGGGAGAAAGAGGGAGTTTGATTTTTCCATTGTGAAAATTAGATATATCCCCTCAGCTTTTTTTCGAATTTCTCGTGCTATTTACTGTTATTTTTGTGAATAGTATGAGATTTGTTTACATATTCGAAAACTGGCTATTATTGAATAGATTAGATTGTAAAAATAAAGTAAATTTAATAAAAAAACGTAATTATTATTGGAAAATAGCCTAATAATGAAATAGTTTCCATAGTTAGGTTGGTGGTGAATATTGGGAGGGAAGGGGAGTGCAAAGTAATTTAGAAATTGGATGAAAACGGGAGAGGAACGAAAGAGGAATGGGGAGGGGGGGGATGGGAAGAAGCAAAATATAATTGAATAGTACAAGCCAATGACGATTAAACACTTCAGTATTTTGAAATTGGTTTTGTTGGAAATAATGAAAATTGAACACCAGCACACTCTAAAACAAGCCAAAATGAACAACTGCAAAAAAAAAAATACTAAAGTTGTAAATTAAGAGGTGTTTACGAGTTTTTATTTTACCTTATTTCATTTTTTTGAAAGTTTAATATACAGTTTAATATATTATTTTTATTAAACAGAGCATAAACGGGAAAAGAGCCAAAAAAAAACCCCCCTCAAAAAGTAGGTAAATTTGGAAAATTATGAATTTCGAAGATGTCGAAAACAGCGACGGAGTTCGGTGTGCATGGAATGTACTACCAAACACACGCGTCGATGCAGCACGCTGTGTGATTCCAGTATCTATGTTGTATACCATCATGAAGGAGCGACCAGAACTCCCGCCAGTACAGTACGAACCAGTGGTATGCAAAGCACCTTGTAAAGCCGTACTGAATCCATACTGCCAGATAGATGTGCGAGCCAAGATGTGGATCTGTCCATTTTGTTTGCAGCGGAATCCGCTGCCAGCACATTACAAGGAGATTACGAGTGACAATTTACCACCAGAGTTGCAGACAGTGTACACAACAATTGAGTATACATTGATGCGTAATCCTGCAGGAATGGGAGCAGCGATGGGAGCAGGGGGTATGGGAGGCGCAGCAGCAGGAGGTATGGGAGCAGGAGGTGGAGTCAACGCACCAGTATTTATGTTTGTTGTGGATACATGCTTGATTGAGGAGGACTTGAAGGCACTGAAGGACTCGCTGTTGTTGGGACTAACCTTGTTACCATCAAATGCGATTGTTGGGTTGATAACCTTTGGCACAATGGCACTTGTACACGAGTTGGGATATCACGAGTGCCACAAATCGTATGTGTTTAGAGGATCTAAGGAGTATACACCAAAGGCGATCCAAGAGATGTTGGGAGTTGGTAGTGGGATAAAGGGAGGAGTTGCAGCTGGGCAACCACAAATGCCATATGCGCAAAAAGGATACGGAGCAGAGCGATTTTTGCTACCAGTTGAACAGTGTGAATTTACACTGACATCAATATTGGAACAGCTGACAAGAGATCCATGGCCAGTTCCAAACGACCGTAGACCATTGAGATGCACAGGAGTTGCGGTTTCGGTGGCAGTCGGGTTGATGGAGGCAGCGTATCCAAACTCAGGAGGACGGATAATGGTGTTCACTGGAGGAGCAGCTACACAGGGACCAGGAATGGTGGTAGGACCTGAGTTGAAGGAGGCAATTCGATCACATAAGGATATTGAAAAAGAGTCGGACAGGTATTACCGCAAGTCCAGCAAATTTTATGAAACACTGGCTAAACGGGCAGTTGTTGCGGGCCATGGTGTGGATATATTTGCTGGATGTTTGGATCAGGTTGGGCTGTCAGAAATGAAAAAGCTAACCAACCAAACAGGTGGTGTGATGGTTTTGGCAGATTCATTCAACACAACGATCTTTAAGCAGTCATTCCAAAAGATCTTTGAGAAGGATGAGTATGATAGTTTGAAGACAGGATTCAATGCAACACTTGAGGTGCAGACCACGAAGGAGCTGAAGGTGTGCGGAATGATAGGTTCTGGCCTGTCTCTAGAGAAAAAGACAGCAATAGTTAGTGATACCGAGATTGGCATGGGTAACACGACGGCGTGGAAGATAGGATTGTTGTCACCAACAACTACGGCTGCAGTGTATTTCGAGGTGGTCAATGAAAAGGGTCAAGCGTTGCAGCCTGGAAACCGTGGAATTGTGCAGTTTGTGACGTACTACCAGCATGGCTCTGGGCAGCATCGCATGCGAGTTACAACAATTGCTCGGTACTGGGCCGAGGGGTCGAGCCCTGAGATTCCAGCCATGTTTGACCAGGAAGCAGCTGCTGTGTTGATGGCACGAATTGCAGCATTCAAGGTCGAGTTTGATGACGCTCCGGATGTGTTGCGATGGTTGGATCGTACATTGATTCGGTTGTGTACGCGCTTTGGTGACTATCTCCGAGAAGACCCTGCGTCCTTTAGGTTGGCTCCAAACTTTTCCATCTATCCTCAGTTTATGTACCATTTGCGGCGTTCCCAGTTTTTGCAGGTCTTTAATAACAGTCCTGATGAGACAACCTACTACCGCCATTGTTTGGAGCGTGAAGATACTAACAACTCTTTGATTATGATTCAACCTACCCTGACTGCCTATGACTTTACTGGCCCATCACGTCCTGTACTGCTTGATTCAGTTTCGATTCGTCCGGATGCAATTTTGTTGCTTGACACCTTTTTCCACATATTGATCTGGCACGGTGAGACAATAGCTGAGTGGCGTAAAGCTGGATACCAAGACAAGCCTGAATATGCAGGATTCAAGACCTTGTTGGAAGCACCACAAGCCGATGCTCAGGATTTGTTGGTAGATCGTTTCCCTGTTCCACGGTATGTGATGTGTGATCAACATGGATCACAGGCACGTTTTTTGATGTCAAAATTGAATCCTAGTATTACACATACATCAGGAACCTATAGCAATTATGGGGCAAGTGGAGAGGCAGTATTGACAGATGATGTCAATATGCAAGTGTTTATGGAGCATCTAAAGAAACTGGCAGTTGCTGGTACTCAGTCATAAACAATCAAAAAAAGAAAGAAAAAAAGGGAGGGGGGAAAGGTTTTTTATTATTATTTAGTTTTATAGTAATTCGAAAAGAGAAAGAAAAATAAAGTTTATAAACTTAGTTTATGGTGTTGATTCAGACCGATATAACAATAAGAGACCAAGTAAATGTCAATTTCCATATTGACATTATCATTAATGTATGCTGGTAAAGAAATGTTGGTACTCAATTCACGACCATTTGGAATGACCAATTTTTTGCAAGTCAAAACGCGGGTACCAGATGGCAATTTACCAGTACTAGTTTGACCTTTGTTATTATTATTATTATTGTTTTTGTTTTTAATCAGAGGTTTACCCAGGACAAGCAGGAAGAATCGGTTTCTACTAGCTACTAGTGAACCTTTATCGGATTTATGTTTTTGTAACTTTAATCGAATATTCGAGTTGTTATTGTAATTGGGATCAATGGTTTTGTTTGTAATTTTAATTATCAGATTCTTTTTGTTATCATTCAGAGTTGTTGTAGTTGTAGTTGTAGTTGTAGTAATGGTAATATTGGGAATTTGTGAATATTCAAACATGTTCTTTACCATTTCCATATCATCAGTATCAGCATCATCATTATTGTTTCTGTTTTTGTTTTTGTTTTCGTTTTTCATATTATTTGCAAGTTTTGGAAATGCTGTAATGAAATGTCCCAAACACATCCATTTACTATCAAGCAAACGTGATGATCGGTTCAGGAATCCATATACACGCTGGTAACAAGTATCAACAGCATCCTTGTTATTTGCACTCTGAAGTAGTGATTCGGTTGAAAGTACCAAAGTCTTTGCAATCACTCTACAAACATCATCCTCACCACCACTATCATAACCACTATTATCATAACCATAACCATAACCATAACCATAACCATCATCGTTATTATGATTATTATCACTCCATAATCGCAGTGTTAATTGTTGTATCAACTCAAAAACGCCGTTAATTAAAAACGCCACCAACCATTGTATCCTCTCGCTACCAACACTGCTAATACTACCAATACTGTTGCTATCATTCAGCTCTTGCATTTCCATTTCCATTTCCATTTCCATATCTATTTTTGCTAGCACTACATCCACTATTGCCTCCAAAATTCTGTTGGTATTATCCAAAACTAATTTGGAATCCATCCGATAATCACCATATTCTTCCACAGCACCTTTCATACTAACTCTCCCGCTAATACCACTACCACTACTACCACTACTACTACTGTTGTTGTTGTTGTTGGTTTGTTTATGATTTACTAGTGGTTCGAGTACCAATTGAAGTAAAACATATACTTTAAATGCCGAAGTCATAGTAAGAGGCATAAATCCTAGAGTTTCGCTCTCACCACCTTCACCTCCACCTCCACTACCGTCTACACTTGTTTGATTAACGTTGTTGTTTTGCTGTGATTGCGATTGTGATTGCGATAAAGTCTTTGAAAAAGAAGGAGAAAGGATTTTTTGTGCCGTTTCCAACATTGGTATAGAAACTGGGTATTTGATTATACCTCCTACTCCATACCCACTAGCATCACCAAAATTCAACTGTCGATTCAATACATCTTCATTATGTCTGATTGGGACTATCAACGTCCATTCAGTCACCAATAGTGAAAGACAATATAGTGCTAATTGCACATAGTTTCGACTATTCTTGTCGCTATTAAATGAAAAATAGGTCAGGAAATTGTTGAAGTGTCTAATTGTCAAGTGTGTCAGATAATATTTACTAGCTATATAGCCCAGTTTTGTACTTGAAATCATTATTGCTCGCCCTTTTTCTTTTTCTTTCCCATTTCCATTTCCATTGATGGTTGATTCAACAGAAATTTTAATACAACCGGATTTCTCCAACTCTCGTACATTTCGCATTGTACATAACGACAAGTATTCGTTCAATCCTTCAACACCACCATATGGATTATAATAGTTGGGATTATTGGTATACCGAGTTGTCAAAAAAGTGTTATTATAAATCTTCATTAAACTACCAATATTTATCTGTGCACCACCACCACTACCACCATTATTGCTATTGCTATTGTTATTGTTGTTGTTGTTGTTATTTTTGTTCTTTGCGGCAGATTGTCTAGTTGATAAAACTATTTCCGAATTCAAATAATCACACATTATTGTATTCATATGCAATTGACTTTCCACACCAATCAATAACCCACCTCCATCTTGTGACGAAGGTAACAAAAAGTTTTTGTAATATTCTTTTTTATCCCGCTTAGTCATAATAACCGCCACACAGCTGGAGTCGAACTGAGGTCGTCCAGCTCGACCGACCATCTGCAAAATATCAGTTACCTGCATATCCTCATACCGGCCAATCAATGGATTGAAAAACTCAGTGCCTTTAACAACCACCATATGCGCTGGCATGTTGATACCCCAAGCTAGGGTAGAGGTACTCACTAACAATAGAATCTTTTTGGTTCGAAATAGTTCTTCAACTAACTGTCGGTCAGAAACATTCAAACCTGCATGATGCAATCCAATTCCGAATCCCAAAGTAAACGCCAGGTTGGAATCCTGGATTTTGGCCGCGCGTACAATCCGCGCCAACTCTTCAACATCACAGTTGATAAATTGCGTGGGTGTAGACCCATCACCATAACTCTGGTTCAGCACAAACGAAATCATATCCATGGCTGTCAACCGCGTTTGACGTTTTGACGATACAAACACAATCGCTGGCTTGCGGTTACTGTGCCGCAAAAGCGCTCGGAATGCAGGCTTATTCATTGCTGCCATTCGCGGACAGTAATGCACGCCATCAAAGCCTTCAATATACAACTTTGCCGGAACAGGTCTCACCGAATGATTGAAGTTGTAAATGTGTTGAGGTCGGATACCCAACCAGCTGCCGAAATCCCCGGCATTTGAAACAGCTGTCGATAATCCAACTATTCGCACTGCGGGGTTGATTCGCACCATGCGGCTCACCAACACTTCGAGAACTGGCCCACGCAGCTCAGTTCCCAACATGTGGATTTCGTCGATAATTAGCAAATCAATTCGTTTCACGTACTCATTACTGCTGTTCCATAACCGACTGACAGCATCCCATTTTTCGGGTGTTGTTACTACCAAATCGGCTCTTTCTAGCAACTGATGTGTTGTCTCATCTTCCTCTTTTTCTCTTTCTCCTTCTCCTTCTCCTTCTCTTTCTCCTTGTTTCTTATCCTGTCCTTCAGTATTCACTGATGTTGCTTCTCCGGTAAATTCAAGCACAGTCTTGTTGAGTTGTCGCTTCATCTTGCCTTGCCAATCTTCAACTCGCTCCTTTACCAACGCCTTCAATGGTGCTATGTAAACTACCAATCTCTTCTTTGCCTTCTTTCTCTTGTCCCTAGTCACATTTTGTGCCATTAAAATATCGGTTTTATTAAACGATCCAAAGATTGCAAGCTCAGCAATAACTGTCTTTCCCGACCCAGTGGGTGCGCCAACCAGTACGTTTTCACTTGTCGCATAGTACACTGAATGGAAAACCTGTGACTGGATTGGATTGAAATATTTGAATTTGCGGCTGAAATAGTTGTGGTATCTAGTAGCGTTTTCTCGCAATAATACTGCTAATCTATCAGCATTATTTGTATGAATATTGTTATTATCACCATTGTTGTTTTCATTGCTATCATTGTTGTTTTTAGTATCGTCGGCTTGTGGTAAATGCATAAACAACTCAGGATGGACCATCAACGGAGTTGCATCAAGCAAGTTGGTCACCACCTGATTATTCTTTGGAATACTCTTGGCTAAATCCATATATCGACTCAAGTTCAGTTCTAGCACAGTTGTGGTGTTGATATAACGGTCATTCATTGTTCTTAAATACAAAACCTTTTTACCGCCACCACTGATACCTTCATCAGATAATGAAAATGGCAATGGTAAGGTAATACTCAACTTTACTGGATATTGCGCCTTATCTTTACTGATAATGATCTGTTCCACGTGGATAATACGTGTCGCACTTCCATTGTTTGGATCCGTCTGTTCAAGAAATAGCCAAAACTTGGTTGCCGCATTGCCCAGTATTGCATCATTCCACTCGAAATCCACACTTAAACCTAATTCCATTTGTATCACTCTGTCGCTTAGTGGTTTAACCAAATTAATCTGAATACTCAGCAATGGAAAACTCTGGATCAGTGTATATACCTTTTTGACTTGGTAGCTCACGTTACGATTCTTTTGTAAATTAACTGATTTTGTATTTAATACTCCCTTTTTGTTTGGTTTATCATTGTTCATGTTTCTTGTAAATGTCAAAATATCTGCCAGCTCATATACCTCTAACTCTCGCAACTTATAGATTGACATTATTTGTTTGTCCTCCAATACACTAATTAGTGGTTCTACCATCTGCATCCTGGAATTATTAATCGGATTTGGTTTATTTCCCGAACGAGAACTTGAACCACCTCCACTTGCCACCACAAACTGTCGCAAACAATGCTCAAATGACCATACTCGATGTTCAATACTCTGGCTCAGATTTAGTAAAATAATCGCCACATTCGAATACCCTCGACTAATGGCTATCTCAAACATTCCACGTACTAATCTCGCCGCATTTGTTACCACATAATTGGTATCTGCTATCAAAGAAAACTCTTTTAATATTGCCACTCGACTAATATACGCTTGAATCAAAATATTTGTCTTGATGTAACTATCCACCAAATCTGCCTCGCTATTTCCTTCATTATTACCGCTTTTAGTACCACCTCTTTCATTCTCATTACCACCACTACCACTACCACCACCACTACCTCGTTCAGTTACTTTTTCTTTAACTTTTTTACCCATTGGTAATTGACACACACATCCAAGTCGTTTAAGTTCCAAAAGTTCATCATTTTCACTCTCACGTACTACAATCTGGTCAAATTCTGTACTGCTAGATAACAGAACCAACACATCTGCCTCTGTCATGTTATCCCGAAGCCCACTATTATACTTGTCTATTGTCGGATACTTGATATAATAATCTGCTGCTATTTTACCCAGTTCCTTAATCCTCACCATTCCAACTGCACTGACATCCCCACCTTCAATTGTATCTTCTTGACTAGAATCAAACGATACCATCTGCAATTCATCCATCACTTTAAGTCCAGCTCTGACTATTTCACGTTGTCTATCCGCAATCATATTTCCAACTCCTCCTCCTCCATAATTATAGCTTGTATCTTTATTTTCACGTTCTTGATCTCTATATTGACTACCTTGCAATAACTTGTATGGATTAATTCCGTATACCATTGGTGACTTGCGCATCCGAACATGCATAAACGTATACTGTAGCCAGTTAAGCGCCTCACTAATATTCGCCACTGTTCCCAAACTAATCTCAGCATTCAACATATCCACCAACGACGTTTCCAGCTGCGATTCTATCGGTTGTTTCATACTAACCGCTTTACAATAATGCTGTAGCTTGTCTATACTCGTTACAATCACTCCCACTCCAAAGGTTTCATATTGCGGTCTTCCAGCTCGCCCAAAGATCTGCAACACGTCTAGTACACTCAAATCAATAAATTTACCATGTTCCCGTGAGTATATGTTTGTTCCCTTGATTATCACATAGTGCGCTGGTAAATTCACGCCCCAGGCCAACGTTGCCGTACTCACTATCACTTTTAATTCGCCATTGATAAACCGCCGCTCAACCATCTTGCGGTCGCTACGAACCATTCCTGCATGATGGATTCCAATACCATACTCCATCAACTGCACCAACTCCTTATTCCGCGTCACCTCTCCGGCTTCCTTCTTGGTCTGTTTACTACTCGACGATGTGTTTTTTAATAGCTCATGTCGTCCCTCTTTTATTGCTCTCCCTTTGAAATCCATGGCTTCGGTTACGGTTTCTTTGCGTGAGTGAACAAATATCATTGCCTGATACCCTTGTTCCAATTGTTCCATCACTTTTTCATATACTATTTTACCCATAATATCACCATCTCGCTTATTTACCACATCTGACCCTGCTCCCATTTCCGTCATTCCTTTACCTTTCTCTCTATCCCCCTTTTTACCTCCACCTCCACTACTACTACTACTACCCTTATTATCCCCGCTATAAACACCAATAAATTGTTGTTCTAGTGGCACCGGTCGATATTCTGGTCCAAAATAAAACATTCCCACTTTCAAATTAACTTTCAAAAATTCTGCAACATCCACAAAGTTCGGCAGTGTCGCTGACAATCCAATGATCCGAATCATCCGCTGTGTACTCTCCACCAACATCTGCGTCCGCGCAACAATTGCCTCCAGCACTGCTCCTCGCTCCTCATTCAATAGATGTACCTCGTCTAGAATCAACAGTTGCATTCGGTTAATCAACAGCTCCATCGTATTTCCGCCATACATCTTGCGTGTCAGCACGTCCCACTTTTCCGGCGTCGTCACTATCACATTTGCCGTCGCCATTTCGTGCCGTGTTAGTTGCACATCTCCTGTAAGTTCATATACTTTGATCCTTTGCTTCCCCCCAATCCACTTAAGCTTCTTGCTGTATTTTTCCACTATCTCACTTGCAAGTGCCTTCATTGGTGCAATATACACCACCAAAAAGTTTCCAAAGTCTGCTCCTGCATCACCAGCACCCCCACTGCTCCCCATACTTTGTTTGATTTCCCGCAATATCCCCAGCATTCCGACATCTGTTTTTCCAGCTCCAGTAGGTGCACACACAAGAATATTCTCATTGGTGTTGTATAGCGTATCATATACCCTTGACTGCACAAAATTCAACGTCTTGTACCCCAAAAACGTCCCTTTACAGAGCTCGTCCATATCGGATATTTTCACCAACCTATCACCAGTCTTGTTATCCTTATCTCCACTATTGACATTTTCTCCTGGTTTGCGAACCATAGGTATTGTAATTTGTTCGTATTCCTCAAATTTCTCTACCTTGGTACCTACTGGCAGGCTTATCTTGCCTCCAAAATCACTCAGTTTGTTCCCTACCGTTTCGCTAGTGTATATGTGTAGCTCTTCACGTTCCTTCCTGCTCAATTCTAGTACTCCCATTCCGCTACCTAACCCACCAACATTTCTTTTCTTGAGAAGACCCTGGTCGCCACCCGTCTTTGCTGTTTGTAATTGTTGTTCGCGCCTTGCCTTTAAAAGCTTTCCAGACTCCTTTGTGATGGGAACAACCCCGCTTGCACCAGAAACACCATCTTGTGAACCTGAGTGTACGTCTTCGTCAGCAGGTTTGGTTATGGCTTTTACAACCCGGTCCAAATTCCGCAGTATTTCTCCGACCTGTTCCAAATAATCAAAGCCTACCGTGTCTACAAGCGCATTTTCTAGTTCATGTGTATCAACTCTCTCACTGCCACCACCATTGCCATTACTAGTTTTTGTACTTGTGAGCAGGTTTGCTATTCTCTGAAATACTTGGTTATTATCCAAGCCTTGGATGTTGATATCCCGACATATTTCTTTGAACCATTCAAGCCAGTCCACTTGATCGATTTCCTCCCCTTCTTCCTCCTCTTCTTTCTTCTCTGCTCCCTCAGGTCCAAGGATTTTACCAAAACTAAGTAATTCACTTTCAAGTCTTTGGATATTGATAATCTCCCTTGCCAACACAAACTCATTGTCATTGTCATTGTCATTGTCATTATCCAAATCTGGAAGAGTATCAGGCTTTATAGAATTGAGCTCATCCATCTTGCCCGACTTACCAGTAGCGATACCCGATGCTTCATACTTACTGGAAGTAATTCCAGTCACCGCAGAGCGCGAATCAAAACTTGCTGCTTCCAAGAGCAACCTTTCCACAATGGACCTTCGCTTTTCAGCATTTAGTCTAGCCATTTTTGTTCTTGTTCTCGTTCCTGTTCTCTTTATCTTGGTTTTTCGCCTCTTTTTTACTTTTTTTATTACTTGTTTCTTGATGTTTTCTGTTATTATCCAGACTAAAGAAATAAGAAAAAAAATAAACTAAAACCTTAAATATTTAATTTACCGCAGCAAAATCCATTTTTGTCCATTTACAAAATCATCTATTTGGAGACAAGTTACAAAAAAAGTGTATAAATACATCATATGAGTGATACAGAACCGAGTTGTTGAACAAGAATTTAATATATTTAGGGTATTTGTTCTTTATTAACAAGTAAAATATATAAAATAAATAAGTATAGGCTATAATATAAATCGTTATAGTAACATCAACTAATTAATCCTTTTTCTTTTCTTTTTTCTCTTTTTTCTCCTTCTTGTCTTTTTTTTCTTTCTTTTCCTTCTTCTCTTTCTTTTCTTCTTTGTCCTTCTTCTCCTCCTTGTCTTTCTTTTCCTTCTTCTCCTTCTTCTCCTTCTTTTCTTTCTTATCAGACTTGGCTTTCTTTGGTGCTGGCTCTGAGTCTTCTTTTACTGGTGCCTCTCCAGAAGCATCAGCATCATCAGTAAGTGATCTCTTATTGCCTGGCTTGCTAGCAGTGAAATCAGCCTTTGCGTTATAAGAAGGCCCGGTTTTATCTGTTGAAACCTTGGTAAAGTTGTTGACGTTGGCCTTGAGTTTGGTTCTCTCGGTCTTGGATGCCTTGGCAGCAAAGCGTCCTTCCAACATCCGCAATCTAGTCTCAATCTTGGCGCGTGCATCGAGTCCAACTTGTCCACTGGTGCTTTCTTGGTTATTGTCATCAGTCAATGCATCAACTCTGGCGGAGATCGATGCCTTTGTCGCTGTAATACGTGCAATCTTACCCTTGATCTTGGGTCCTGCCTGTCCAACCAAACTGGCGTGATATATCAATCCATACTTTGGTGTGTCGTGTTTGGTCTTCAATGCTCTGAACAATGCCTTTTCTGCTCCAAGAATCTGTACTGTTGATGCAGGATACTTGGCTAGTGTCATCAGCGATCCTGCTCGTGAAATAAGTCGTGCTCCAACCATTTCACCAACCAGGGCTGTCAGATTTGGTGCAATTGCTGTCATTCGGTTCTTCAAGTATTCGTACAGCTGGTTTCTATGTTCTGAAATGCCGATAATCAGGTCACATAGTGCGCTAATGTTTTCCAAATCTACTTCATTGATCTCTGTTCCCATACTTATCTCTGCTGCTTCTTTGATCTCTGTCTCCAATTCTTCAGGAAGAATATCAGATAGATCTGTTGATGATATCATGTGTCTCATTCCTGCCTTCTTGATAACTCGTGCATATGCCTGGTTGTCAACAATAATCTTGCCCATTTCTGGGAAGTGCCATCCGTACCATTCCTTTACTCTCATGGCATATGTGTTCAACTCCTTATCCAAATCATCCAAAATTGAAATCGCCTGGATAATCATTGTATCAATCTTGTCTGATGAAAACTTGAGCTTGTATCTAGAAAGCGAATGTGCCAAACCAAGTTCCATAGCCGACAAATCCTTTTCTGCAACGTTTGAAAGCAGTCCATTCAACTGTGTTCTTATTCCTCTGAACAGCTCGTTCATGCTTGAATCAGACACCACCTTGATTCCCAACTTTTTTGTGATTGCACTTCCCAGTTTTGGATCAGATACGACCAACTTTTCTTCTTTCCATTCCTTCTCCTTGATTTTGTCTGTCAACAAGCTCTTTAGTTCCTTGCTGATCTTGCCCTCGATCAAGCCTGTTGCTGCTGACAAGGCGCTTACTGTGTTGTCGAATTTATAAAACTCCTTCAACTTGACCATATTGTTGGCCTTCTCTACACTTTCGAATTCCTTGTGTATATTCTCGATTTTCTTTAGCTTCGACTCCCCCAACATTTTAAATAGCGCAAAGCCTGCTGCCGTTTCAAATAGTACCAACATTTTCTTTACACTCTCCCTTTTTCTATGTTCTTTTTTTTTGGTTGTATTGCAAAGTTGTTCCTAAAGTATTGTACAAAATCTCTTGAGCCTTGATTGATTTTCTTTACTCTTGATCACTAATCAATACTTGGATTTTCCACACTTTAGTATTTTTTTATTTTATTTTTGTTAAACTAATTTCACCTCAAAAAAATTTTTTTTCTTACATGTGTTTACAGAATCAAAGTTGAAGGAAAAAAAATTTTTTTTTTTTTTGACCAGCACTTTTTTCAGTTTAAAAAACGAAAAAAAAAATTTTTTTTTCTCTCCTACAGCTTCCAGATACATTTCCCAGTTTACCCACCCATAACTTTTTTTTTTCTTTGCTATTTTGATGCTGCTATTTATTTATATAAAGGGGGGGGCAACTAGGAATAGGCTGAAAAATGCAAATAGAAATCATAATAGCATATTTAGATCATGATACCATTGGATCAATTCCTTAAATACCCAAAACTAAGTTGCCCATAAGATTATAGCAAAAGCTAGCAATATATTTGCGCCGCAATTTAATCGCATCCTATCCCTTGATTATTTTGGCTTTAGTTATACCTCGACCTTTAACTATGGTTAAAGAGGATTTTAATCAACACTAACAACAGATCCACATCCTATTCAACATTTTGTCGTTTTTTTTTTGGTTCTCGTCTAAACATGCTAATGATGCTCCTGATTAAACACATATTATTATACAATATCAAAAGCAGCAGCAAAACACAAAAATGCACTCAACAGAAAATGTCAAATAAAGACAGATATCCACCACCTTTTCTCGTTTTTGTAATGGTATGTTCAGTTGTATTTCATATAAACGGTTCAGCAGTTGAAATTCATCTTAAATCTATTATTCTTTGATGAGATTACATCTATCCTACTATATCGATAACAATCTGATTCAAAAACGTAAAAATACTAGTACTAAAATTAAACTTTTCCAACAATGGAGAAATAGAAAAAAAGGCAAAAAGGTACGCATCCGTTTAATTATACAGATCCAAAGCTCTTTTCGACGGCCTTCTTCCATCCTGAGACCATTTGTTGTCGCTTTTCATCAGAAATGGTGCTTATGAACAATTTGGTAACGCTTTGTCCTGCAATCTCGCTCTTGTCCTTCCAAAAGCCGACGGCGAGACCAGCGGCAATGGCAGCACCAAATGCGGTAGTTTCGCGCATCTCTGGTCTGATTACTTCAATTCCAAGAATATCAGCCTGGATTTGCATGGTGAGATCAGAATTTGTCAAACCACCATCTACACGGAGCTTCTTGAGTTCGGTTCCACTGTCAGCATTCATGGCATCGAGAATGTCCTTGGTTTGGTAGCATACTGATTCGAGTGTTGCACGAGCAATGTGTCCTCCAGTGGCGTACTGTGTCAAACCAGTAATAACACCTCTGGCATCATCTCTCCAGTATGGTGCGAATAGTCCTGAGAAAGCTGTTACAAAGTATACACCGCCGTTATCACTAACGGATTCTGCAAGGGTGTTTACGTGTGGTGCATTAGAAATGAGTCCGACCTTATCACGGAGCCATTGGATTGCTGATCCAGCTACTGCGATTGATCCCTCAAGAGCATAAGTTGGCTTTTCATTTGGACCAAGTTGGTACGCAACAGTTGTCAAAAGACCGTTCTTGGAGAAGATTGGAGTTTCTCCGGTGTTGAAAAGCATGAAACAACCTGTTCCATAAGTATTCTTTGCTTCACCAGGACTAAAGCATAGTTGTCCGACTGTTGCAGCCTGTTGATCTCCAAGATCACCAGCTATGCTTACACCTTTCAATGCACCGCGTGCGATTTGTCCATATACTTCGGAGGATGATCTGATTTCAGCTAGGCATGACTTGTTGATTCCAAAGAACTCACATGACTTGTCGCTCCATTGTAGTGTCTTGAGATCCATCAACATGGTTCTGCTAGCATTGGTAACATCACTGACGTGTTTACCAGTGAGTTTGTAAATAATCCACGAATCAACAGTACCAAAGCGAAGAGTGCCTTTTTCATTGGCCTTTTTGACTGCATCAACATTCTCCAACATCCACACCATCTTGACTGCACTGAAGTATGTAGCGAGTGGCAAACCACAAATGGTTGGGATTTCCGAGTCGGCATCCTTTTGTGTCAATCTTTGAACAATGTCTCTTGTGCGTGTGTCATTCCATATAATGGCGTCGGTCAAACACTCACCAGTTTCTGAATCCCAGGCAACAGTGGTCTCACGTTGGTTAGTAATACCAACTGCGACAATATCAGATACAGAGTGACCAAGTTTCACGAAACTCTCAACACATTGCTCCACAGAGTCTTCAACAGAGCTCAAGATTTCATTTGGGTCATTTTGTACCCATCCTGGCTGTGGGTAAACGTTGGAATATTCAATTTGGTGGGATGTTACAACCTTTCCTGTGTGGTCAAAAATCAAGAACCTTGAGGATGATGTTCCCTGATCAATTGAGCCTACAAACTTGTTTTCCATTGCAGTATTTTTTCTCTTGTTAGCCGATGGATATGTGAGTTTTTTTTTTGTTTCACGTCTCCGGGTCATCCATACCCTTTATATAAATTTTTGTGTTTTCATTAATTACACTATTTTTATGAGCGTACTCTATTTCTCGTATCAAAAATTGAAAACTGATGATTCTCACTTATTCCCTCCCCCTTCTTTACTTTGTTATTATCAATGTGAACCTTAATTTATTTAGCTCAAGCACAAATCGTTCCATAAGAATTTTTTGTTTATTCCAAATTACCTACCCCCTCACCTTACGTTAACACATTTGCGTTTGCCCAGTTTAGCTATCACAATCTTTTCTGAAAATCCGTATTAAGAAAACATATCGGATGGTGCTTATTTTTTTGACCTTTTTAACAAGCATTTTTTTACATAAACCTTACATTATTCAGGCAATTGTATAGCTTGGAAGTTCAAATTAGCTACCTTATAACATAATTTATGGTCAAATTGTCGGTTTACAAATTTTCATGTGATTTAAGAGTGGTCATTTTGTAATATTCTGTTTCAAACCATTTCTTCAGCATTTCTTGTGCGATCTCTCTTCCCCCTTGTTAAGGTGGTCTTTTATCTTTCTATTCCTTTTTTTCGGTTTTCCACTCTTGCGCTACAAAAGTATCTCTTGTAATGCTCTGGAATTCTATTCTACAATCATCTTTCTCTCATGACCAAATTTAATACAAGTATGTGACATACATAAGGTCTAACATTCTCTATTTTTTTTTGCCTGCTATTTTCTTTTTTTTTTGCTTGTTATTTTTCTTTTGTTGTCCATTACTTTTTTGTTCCAAATTGTGATTATGTGTTGGTATATTTCAAGAGGCCACTTTTGCGGTTGGATCAATTAATTTTTAATTCGAAGTGCTCACTTTCCCTATTAAAACTCGTTTAACCCGGAGGTCAAAAATTATCGTTAAATTTCCAACATGTGAAAGTGGTTTTACAATTACAAAATGACAAAAGTTGGTCTTTAATTGCAGCTTTTTTGTGAACTGATTTCTTTAATTTTTTTCTCATCAACTCTATTCAATCAATGTATGGTCTCAAAATCTAATTTAATAATTAAAAGCAAATAGGAAAAGTTCTGGTTTCCCCTATTTTTTCTTTTTTCTTTTTTCTTTTTTCTTTTTTCAAAATTGAGAAATCCCAAAAAGGAAAGTGAACTTATTATGTAACATTATTCGCTACGCATTGGTAAACCTCATTGCGTCCCCTTACCCAAGGAATTACAAATGATATGCTTCACATGCCATTTTATCCATTTCATTGACCATGCCTCTGGTTGAGTATGTCCACCAAGTCTCCATTTAACTCGTTCCTCACAACCCTTCATTGTTTCTTCTGTTTGCAAAGATAAATACAGCATGCATTTTTTATCATTTTTTCGTTTTTGGGATCAGGTAACTAGCCACTATCAAGCTTATAAGAGCGCATTATTAATTTTCGCCTTTTGCTAGCAGTTTTTAAATGGGTTAATTGATAGTCATCAGCAGAAATTGGCACTAAATTATATCATTCGACCATTGCTCACCAATTAGTTGCTTACTCTGACTTACTTTTTTCAAGTTACATAAGGTTTTAGAGTGGTACTTCGTAGTTTAATCACTAAAATAATAACATTCGATGTTATTCACAAAAAGTTTGTCACAACTATATAGGCGAAATAAAGTTAACTTTTTTCTTGAATGGTAACTTTTACAAAAGAGCAAATCTATTTTATTGAAGGACAGTGACAAGCTGGTCTGACCATCTCTAATGAAAAATAATGCTTAGCTTTTAGGCGAAAATAAACTAACTCGGTACATAGCACCATCCAGCTACTTCCAGGTCTGAGTGCATGTTTTATTTGAGCTTGGAATAGCACCACCAAGCCGTAATTCTTGCACTTATGTTTACTAGCATTTGGTGATAAAGTTTGCGTAACAAAATTTATAATGATGACTCTTAATAAAAGAATCGAGATTCCTTCTTATATTATATTTTCCAATTTAGGCTTTTTCTAGTAATTGTCGAGAAAAACAATAACTGTACCCATTGAACTTATAAGTCATGCTTTTCCAAGAGAAAAACATAAAGGGAACAAATAATAACTGTAGGTCGCACAGAGACCGCCTTATTTCACAATCTATCTGCAAAATAATACATGCCATATTGACTCCTAGAATAAATGGATGAACGCTAGTATTTTGCACAAGGAATATTTTTGAAGAACAAAACGTGTTTTATGACTATGCGCTTATTAGTGGATGAATAGAATAAAAATTTACAATCACATTTATTAATATGATGGTACAACTTAGCAAACTATGTTGTGTAGATGAACTTTAATTCAAATATACACAGCTACAGATTAATTTAGAGCATAAACCATTTCGCAAATAATTTGATATGTGAAAATTATAAAGCGTCATAGTGCTTGTAGCAAATAAATAGTGAGGTTTACACATATTACTATTTTGCCTATGAGCTGCTGGATCCATGCTTTTTTGTTCGAGCTTGTTGGTTTTGATTTTGTGTGGTGCTAGAGCCTTCAAATTTTATACTGCACATGGTACCACAAAGAAAACTGAAAATAGCTAATTGTAATATCGCTGTATTAAAAATTTACTGGTCGTTCCGTATACCTTCCACCCACAACTTTATACTAAACGGATTAATATGTAGATCATTTCTTTGCCACTTTCATCTCCAATTTCCGAGGTATACGATTTAAAACTTTGATTTCCCAAAAAAAGTTAAAAATATGTCTAAACAAGTATTATATAAAAAAATTTATAGGGTCTATTTTAATGTACTTGATTCATATAGATACCAAATTATTCTATTAACAGCAATATCAAAACTAAAATAAAGAATCTTTAAAAGTGGTTATATGAGTATATAGTAGTCAAGTTAAAATTTTTTTTGTCGTATGAAAAATTGTATAAAAATATTGAGTGTATTACAGTACGACGAAGCTGTAATCACTATTACTTAATGTTTAAAATTGGTCCAGCACCTTCCTAAAATAACTAGTTAACTGTAGTTATGTGTCAAGAATATATTAAGGTAACTTTATTATTATAAGCTTAAATTACTATGGACTATGAAATATGATTTTATCGCTGAGTTGCGATAAAATCTTTTAGCTAGGGTTATATATGAAATTTACTATAACAATTAATGGTGTAGTATCTTATATAATTTATATGTGGTTATTTATAACCAATACTATGTGTCTGAAATTAACTCCATAATATTGTGAGACAAATATAATCTTATTTATGTGGGGAAAGTGTGGAGATATGTCATTCTGACA
>LSSK01000123.1:0-11972 GCA_001969505.1 Zancudomyces culisetae | reverse complement strand
GGGGGGGGGGGGGGGAGAGGAGTTCATAACTGATAGGATTGTGGTATACCGATGTTTATTTTTTTCACTTTATGGTTTATTTCATTTGTTATTTGTTTTGTGTTATTCATGTGTAATAGAGCTGATTCCGATAAACATTGCCTTTTAAATTAGAGTTTAGTAGCTACGTCTTTCTACCCATAACTGAATATATTTCCTAAGTAGAGTGAAAATTCGTTCTAAAAACAGAAAACATTCAACAGCACGCAAAAAAAATAGATAATTAGACCTGTATTGCTACACTTGTTGTATATGTTGGGTTTTAGCTAGCAGGTGATCATATCCGAGCATCATGAAAAATGATGTCTTTAGAACAGATAAAAGCTATATTATATAGTATATCAAAATATCAACTAGATTCTCGTTACAAGTCGAGTTTGGGTCAGTAAATTGACAAAAATGAGCTTTAAAAACCCTCTCATGACAAAGTATAGCAATTGTGTGTAGTTTTCATGAATTTCTCTCCTCATTGTTTTTTGATAAAATCATGCTTGCTCAATTTGAATGGGAAATAAAAATGATGAATTTTGCTGTGCAACCCGATTAGTTTTCTTTGGACCAGTTACTATTATATTAAGAGGATAATGGTGCCTGCATCTACTCCTGAGTTGAAGTTTTAACACAGTATAAAATTAACTATTATTTGCTGGGAAATTATTCTTCCAACATGATATCCTTGCCTGTAAAGTTGTACTACTTTCCGCATTAATGATCTCTGCAAGAAATTTAACCGATACTGGATTTGTAGTACTGCTTGTTATTTGGTGAACAGAGCGGAGAGCACGTAAATTATTTGTCCACATTTTGGCGCTTGTTTATTGTTATTCAAATGATTCCCCCCTCGCATCCCCAACCCCTTCCCCACTATATACACGTTTCCCATACGCCTGTTTATATTTGTATTTTCCTCACTCCTTTAATTCTCATCCTCCCAATCTGCCAACCAACCAACCAGGATCAACTCAAACGCGCTAAAAATAGATATTAGCTGGGCATATACTAAAGCAGGAAAATGTAGAGGCAATTTTACAAGCCAATCTTGCCTTGGTGGCGGAAGAGTTAATTTCCTGTTACTTGCTATACCCAAAAAAAGATAAATGGCATGGAGCCAATTCCTGATTCCCCAATTTGCTAGAATTAGCATTTGAAAATAAAATTCGCGATGAATTCCCAGCACTTTTATTTAGAAATTATGTAATTGGAAAAAAATTGGGAAAGTACCCAATTTTTAGAATAAGCGGAAATGGAAATGGAAATGGAAAACAGGGGTTGCTCTTTCTGCAATGCTTTTATTTGCCAGTCTCGGTAAAAGCTATAATTCCAGGATGCTCAAATTCAAACCACACAAACAAACCTAAGGTTCATTTTATTTTTATATATTTTAAGCTCAGGTGGTATATTTGGCTTTTTGGATGCGAACTTGATGTATAATATTTATACTTGAAACTTGATAAATAGACAAAGTTACAATAAAGTATTCTTACTAACGTATGGTTATTTCTAGCTAAATATGCCAGAAAGCGTAGAAAAGCCGAAAATCGAAGTGACTCAAGAGTCATGCGGAGGTAAGACCATACCATTTGTTTTCATCTAATAAGTTTTAAAAAATTAATCAAAACTACTAAATGAATAGTCGGAGATACAGAGAGATATATCCGTATTCTAAAGGCATTTAAAGAAGGTAAGGGAATGTTTTCGGCTATGAGTAGTACATTTCAACTGATCTTTTTTTGAACTCTTGTACAATGTCTAACAAAAAAAATATGTATTTTAACCTGGAAAATAGGTGACACCGAGAAGATAGACGATATAGTTATAAAATGGATGACAATACACGATAAATACGCAAAGAGCAAAAAAACCGAAAGTAGTAGTGAGACTTTATCTGGGGTGGATTCCGTTTTCAAAATCTCCACACCACTTCATTTGGCTGCACGATGTGCCGAGCCACAAATAGTCGAGCATCTATTATCTTTAGAGACTCCAAAGTTGGCTGTTGATGCCAAGGATTCTATGGGAATGACACCATTACATTGTGCTGTAAAATTTGGTAGAAAGGATGTAGTGATTTCTTTGCTTAATGCAGGGGCTGATTATACCATCAAAAACAAAGATAACAAGGATGTGTTTGAGCTTTGTACATCCGAGTCTATCATGGAGATATTGAAACAGCATGCAGATGTCGAGGTAAAAAAGTTTACCAAGATGATGATTGAGTTTGCAAAGGCAAACGATGTAAAAGGGCTGGAGGGAATGATGAATAATGAGCTTGCAGAAAAAAGGATCAACGTTTTAGCGCAGGATCCGGAAAACAAAAAAACACTCCTTCATTATGCTGCCAAGGACAACAACCTTGAACTTGCAACTTGGTGTATAAAAAAGGGAGCTAATATGTATTTGGTGGATGATCAACACAAGACAGCACAAGATTATGCAAAGATGCCAGCGATTCAACAATTATTTGGGCAGGCATTTATGGGAGGATTGAGCGGAATTGAAGTTGGAATGGCACCAAAATGCAGCGGATCGTTGGAAAAGTGGGGCAACTATGCAGTGGGATACAAAACGCGATGGTTTGAGCTTGATTCGGGAGTGCTTTCGTATTTTAAGGATAGGAAAAGTACGATCAACTCTTGCAGAGGTGCATTGTTTTTGAAGAATGCACAGATAACGCTATCAACAAAGGATAAAAAGTGCTTTGAAGTAAACATTAAGGGGTTCAGCAAGCTCCAACTAAAGGCCAAGTCAGAAATAGAAGCCAAACAGTGGGTTCATGCTATGAACTTGTCAAAATACTGGGCATCCAAACATGATGTTCCACTAAAGGTCGCTACGCCCTACAGTGCTGATATCAACAGAAAAGGGTTTTCGAGCAACGAAAGTACCCCAGAGACCCCATCGGAAGGGTTTGCAAAGAGAGAATTCGATACTAAGAGCGCTGTGACTCAGAAACTTGAAGCGGCCTCTATTAAACAAGGAGGAGATCACCAACCTTTTCAATATCAGAGTAATGCGGTTGTTAGTGATCTTGGAGAAGGCCTACAGCCTTTGAGTTCAAAAATCAGTTTGAGTCTTTCACCAAAAATTGGGGAGCTGGAAGTGGACAGCAATGATCACAGGAAATCTCGGTTATTGAGACAAAAGATAAAGGGGGTATCGTCCACAGCTTTAAACAAGATTAAAAGTAAAAGATCTCGTAGTAGAGGGAGACCTGATGATGGAGAGGGGGAGATGAGCATTTATGAGGAATACGAAGAATCAATCACTACAGCAGATACAGGGAATGGATATGTTGACAATGAGGATTCGCTAGAAATGTTGGAAGAAGGAATGTACGAGGATCAATACGTTACAAGCTATGGGCTTATGGAAAGTCAGATGGACATAATGGACTACATTGTGGAGTCACTGAAAAATGTTAAGGAGGAGGAGCTTAGTGTAGGCATGATACAAAAGAAAGCCGAGCTTTTGGCAATGGTGTCACAGGAGCTGAGCAACTGTCTTTCGACAATGTATAGTTTGCATAGCAAAATGGCAGCGCTTCTCAAGAAAAAACTTGAATCAGAGTCAAGTAGGATAGATGTATTAGCAGACAGTCTACAGTCAGCTGTACTTGATACACAGGAGGTAACAAAGCAGTTTATTAGAGCCAAAACACAGTACCATAAATTGACTTTGGGAACTTCAAAAGAGCAACTAGCAGGCGTACCTGAAGCTGAGGCTGTGGCGAAAGAAGGGGGGGCTGAGTTGACCGAGGAGTCAGAAGAAGATGAGTTTCTTGATGCTGAGGAAGAGTTTGCACAGACAGCAGAAGAGGCGTCATGGGTCAGCAAAGGGCTAACAGAGGCCGAAATAGTACAACCACCGGTTTCAGCGACTGGAGCACATGTAGTTACAGCAGAAAGTAAAATTACTGCATACGATCTTGCGGGGTATTTGCCCATAGATGTGAGAAAGAAACTTCCTGTGCTCACAGGAAAGAAGCCTTCGCTGAACTTGTGGAGCATCATCAAAAGTGCTATTGGAAAGGATCTTACCAAGATCTCCATTCCAGTTTACTTCAATGAGCCTACGTCGTTTTTGCAGCGGTTTACAGAGGATATGGAATATGAACACTTCCTTGATGTCGCATCCAAGTTTCCAAAGAGCTCTGATCGTACAATGTTGGTTGCTGCGTTTGCCTTGAGCTCGTATTCATCTGCAGTTGGACGCATTTCCAAACCATTCAATCCACTCTTGGGTGAAACCTTTGAGTATGTCAGGCCAGATAAAAAGTACAGAGCATTTTCGGAACAGGTTCTTCATCATCCCCCAACTTCAGCCTTTTGGGTAGAGGCTGAAAACTACACCTATCACGCTGACACTGTGATCGCTTCTAGATTCACTGGCAAATCTTTGGATATTGACCCGAACTGTATGTGCCACGTGTTTCTCAAGGTTCCTTTGGCGTTTTTAAAGAACGACGAAGAAGCATCGCTTGGAAATTATGTAAAACAGCCAGATATAAACGAGAAGGAAGGCTATTTTGTGGAGCACTATGTGTTTAAGAAACTTCCTACGTCAGTCAACGGGATTATTACCGGTTCATTCTGGCTAGAGGCATACGGAGACATGGTTGTTAAAAACATAAACTCTGGTGACGCTACTGAGCTGACATTCAAGACTGCAGGTTGGACCGGCGATACCAAATATAAAGTTGAAGGCTGTGCCAAAAACAGGGCTGGTAAAAAAACCCATCTGATTCTTGGGAGATGGACTTCTTCGATCTTTGCCAAGCCTGTTGACGATAAAACCGCTACGTCTGCATTCAATGAAAAAGATGCTGTTGACGACACTTTTATCAACAGCTCGCTGGAAACTAATATCAGCTCTTACCCACGTGCGTGTGTTGGCTCGGCCACTGGTGAACACGCCAATGCTTTTCGATTCCCCAAGAAACCGTTTGTCCTGTGGAAAAAGAACCCTTCTCCCCCTGTTCCGATTGGCTACAACCTAACTGAGTTTGCTGCGTCCCTGAACTACATTCCCGACCACCTCAAGAAATATCTGTGCCCCACCGACTCTCGCTTCCGACCTGACCAGAAATGCATGGAGTCGGAAGACTACGACCGAGCAGATATTGAAAAAAATCGTTTGGAGGAAAAACAGCGCGCAGTCAGACGTGATCGAGAGTCTGGTCGACTTGCTCCACATAAACAGCGGTGGTTTGTCCAAGATGTTGATGCCGATACTGGCGAGTCATACTGGAAGTTTACGGGTGAGTACTGGGCGGAACGTGAACGAGTCTCTAACCTGGTATCTTCTGGAAGTGCTGATGTTGAATGGAATGATATCTCGGATATCTTTTAAGCTACATTTTGCTTCATATTTAACCCTTGCCACGCCTATTTTCTTTTTCTTTTTTTTTTCTCTTTAGTTTTTTATTCTATACTTACTTAGCTGAATACACAGATAAAAAACACAAGTGAGTGTGGGAGTGGTGTGAGGCAGGCGATCGGTAGGCCAGTAGTGGGGCCTAGCTGCACTGTTGATGCTGAGAATGCTGAATGATTCCTGCCTATTTAGAGTTTGAAATTCGACATTTTCACGTAGCTAATCCCAAGACAAGAAAAACAAGAAGAAATTTTTTTTATATTTCTCGGCCAATCGGGTTTGATTTCTTGTGAATAGAATTTTTGATCCGTATCCATTTGATACTTCACTAGTATATTCTCTATTGCTAAATACAAAAATATACTGAATAATAAAAGATAACCGTTGTATTGTAGACTGACACACCTAAAACAATGGACAACTAAATACCATCCATAAAATTTACTTTATATACTTTATACTAGATTAGAAATGTTATCACAACCAAAATTTACCAGATTTCATCGGCTTTTTCCAAACCAAACACACTTAAATAGCGGTATAATTAGACATAAATCCGCAGTCAAAAATACCTTGAACAGTCATCGGAGGTATGTCCCATACTATATGACATTATTTCAGCAACCAGTATACAGGCAAGAAGTAGGACAAAAATTGTATCATAATGTCACCAGTACAAAGATTGTTTCTAGGCGGTTTTCAACCTTGAAGAAAATATCAGATTCAGAACACAAAAAGACAATTGATGAATCGAAGAACGATGGTCATATCAATATTAATCATGCTGAACAGCCTGTAAAGTGCCAACCCAGCGACAAAGTTTGTAAAATAAAGTTGCTGCATTCTGAATTTCAGCATCCCATTTTTCTTGGCAGCGAACCACATGAAAATCAAGACATTCTACGAGCAGAACTATCTCTACAAAATGACCAACCCGAAGATTTTTTGATTAAAATGATTGATTTTTCCGATAATTTTGTATCTTTTACCGGTAACAATGGCGGCTACTGGCGATATTTAAGAAGTGTAATGAAAAGTCCCAACAAAACCAAAAAACACAGCAATGAGAGTTCGGAAATGATTGATATGAAAAAACATAAAGAATCAGGACTGGAAAAGGCTATAGATCAGCGAAAAAATTTGGAAGCAGCTAATCATTTTCAAAAAGATGCAGATATACGTGTAAAACAGGATCAAGGCCAGGGCCAGGTTCAAAACCATAGCCAGAGTAAAACGATGAAGGGTTATAAGGACGAAACACTCGACATTCCTGGTAAAAAGCGTGATGTTTCTAATGAACACTATGACAATTATAACAAAATTGGTAGAAAGTTTAAGGAACGAACTACCTATCACTCAAGGAATTTGAGCAGTGGACTTGTATCGGTAAACGGTAGATACTTGCAGCAACTGCAACTGCAACAGTTAGCTCAAAACGATTGTAATACCAGTAAAGGACTGCCTACTAATTCCAGCGCCAAACATGAACTAGTAATCCAACTTGAACGGTTGCTTAGTGGATTTCCACTATTATTTGACAAAAGGCTTATATCTACACAGCGTCACATCGAACGAATGCTGTCCAAGAACAACTATCCTCTTACTTTAAGCACTATTGATAAAAAAGATGGTGAAATTGTATTTTTAGGACAAAAAGTAGACAAAATGATTAAAAAACTTATCACAAAGAACGCATTGCTAGGTGAAAGGGGAATCAGTAATTTTGTTGAAACCTCATGGAATATATACCAAGCTATCAGCCACCATTATAATAGAGATGAGTTGCTTAAACAGCTTTGTGAACCTGCGGTAGTACTGTTGATCGAAGTTCTAAAACGATTTGATCAGGATAGAACAATGGGGATGGTCTTGAGAGGCAAGAGCGCAAGTAGCGAGTCGGACAATAAACCTCAGAATAGTACCGGCAAGTGTAGCCACGGAGTACATGAGAAAATAGTGGAAATAGTGGAAAATGTGCTGATGACGGGACAACCAATCGAGTCTTCATTTATTTTTAATAGCTACTTGAACGCGCTAAACGAACTACAATCGTACCGACAGTTGGTTCATGCTGTATACTATGCCTTGGATGTTAATATTGACCAGACACAATCGACACACCTTATCGATTTTAGAAATAAAATTACAAATGTGGACAATGGCAACACCGTTTATACTCGCAGAGAGAAATCTGACAAGAATGTATTTAGAATTGCGATGGATACGATTACGGCTAACCATTTGATATCTGCACACATCCACTTGGGAGAGGTTGACTTAGCGTACCGGGTATTTAAACACATGGATAAATTTACAGATGTCAAAAAGACTCTTTCAAAGAATGCTGTAACATATACTTTGATAATACAGGCGATATTGAGCCATCAAAATGCAGAGAATATGAGATATAAAAGCGAATTAGGTATTTCAGACGCGAAAAAAGTTCTTGGAGAGTTTTTTAGCGTAGCTAGAGAGCTAAAATACATGGAACGTTACAGGACAATCAATGACTCTGGGATTCAGCAGAATCTATTGAAGGCTGCTGAAACATTGCCAACCAAAGACAGCGCGGACAGAAATGCACGCTATCTCATTGATGATATTGATCAAGGGGCTGACTTGCGCAAAAACTCTTTATTATCGGAAAAAAGTTGCACGTTGGTAAATGGTAAAAATAACAGTGTTAGTGCTCGGGACTACAAGGTAAATAAATACCAGCTGTACGAGAGCTTTTCTCTTTCGACAATGACATTGAATACACTGTTTTACCATGCGATCCAAAACGACCAGTTTGAATTCGGATATGATATTCTTTTTGGACTTTTAAGACTCGGAGTTGTGCCTGACCACATTACTGTAACCAACTTTTTGCTAGGCCATACCAAGAAATTCGATTTATTACCTACCAAAATAAAAAGTTCTAGCGACGAGAGTGAAGCTGTACTATTAGATGGCGGACAGCCCAAGACGTGTGGTGGTCAGGTGAGTTATGATAATGATAATTCCCACTACTCTGGTGATAATCCCGATAGCTGGGAGTTGTTAGCTTTACAAGCCGAAAAAAAATCACAGGCGCAAACAATTATTAATTTCTACAAACGTCTGAAATTCAACAAAGGAACACACGCACTAATCGATACTACATTTTCTACACTGGTGATCAAAAGTATGCTTATGCTAGGACAATCTGAGCTGGCTATCAAAATATTCTACGAAATGGGACAAAATAAATCCAATTCGACATCCAACAAACCAAACATTATCACTTATTCTACACTTCTTAACGGGCTATCAAAGACAAGAGATGTAGATTCCTGTATTAAAATCTTCAACGACTTGGTTAATAATTCTGACTTTTCTCCCACAATTCCTATATATACAGCCATGTACAAAGTATTTTTGACAACGGATTTTGGGCAACTGAATATGACCTACAAAAACGCACTTGTGAACAGGGATGAATCGGTATTATCTATTGAGCACATCAACATATTAATGTCACATGCCTACAGCCAATACAATCATGATTTATTAATTTCGCTATTTAGAAAAGCTACTATGCTCAAAGAAATCGAACCAAACACATTCACTTTATACATATTATTCAAGTCATATATAACGGTTGGGAATTACGCACATAAACGCCTTGACCAACAAACCGAAGACTTTATACAATTTTCAAGTCTGGGAACACATTTTTTGCGCTCAAAGTTAGATGCTACCAAATTACCGCACCTAAACTATGATATTTTGGAGCATCCTGACCATCCACGCCGCATATACGAATACCTAGTGGAAACTGATTTCCCATTGGACAGCGAGCTGTATAACTTGGTTCTCGATGCCCTTTCTGTGTTTGGTGATTTTGCAGGGGCAGATATTGTGTATAACGATATGGTAAAGTATGCAAACATCTCACCAACCGCTCCAATGTTTTCCCAAGCCGTTATCAATTTGCTGAGCTTTTCTAAATACGAATTGGCATCAGCTCTATTTGCAAAAATCACAGCTGGAAACACTGGTAGCACTGATGGCACCGGTAAAACTAGCAGCGAGTATCATAACCTGTTTTTGAATACTCATACCTACAACATGCTTACAGAAAAGGCGACTTCTTATGGTCGGTTGGAGCTAGCGATTGATGTATACTTGCACATGGTAGGCAGAGCTGTTCCTCTAACTGTGCCAGTACATGTACTCGGTGGTAGTGATGAACCATCCCCTCACTCACGCTCAGAACCTTCCTCGCTTGACACACCTATTGCCAAAGAACATAATTATTTGGCGTATTTTTCTTCAATACCGAATCCTTGGTATAGACACCAATATAGTAGGTCACCTTCGTTGTCATACTCGCAGAATAATTGTGTCATGGACAGTCCAATCGATCTTAAAGATTCAGATCCTAGCATGGCCACAACCACAACCACAACCACAATCGCAACTGACAGCTTACATCATATCTTTGAGATTAGAGCTATCTCTGAACTTTTCAACCTAAGGCAGCTGCCGACTCCAGAAACGTTTGAGTGCCTTATCTACGCTCTGTTTCGTGATAACCGACCACTTGAGGCACTGGTTTTGTATCAAGATCTAATCGCATTGAATATTACCCCTAGTACACGTATGCCCAAGCTGCTCTTTGATGGTCTGGAACATAATAATCTGTCTAATTTGGCAAACCATATTTGTAACGATTTTTATTCTCGGTTTGCCTAATTATGCATATACATACTTGTTGTTGTTGTTGTTGTTGTTGTATTATGCTGATAGTATCTCTTTGTTTTGTGTGTTTACTTAGTCATGTCTTGACAGTCCAAATCAAACCAAACCAAATCAAATCAAAACAAAAATAAAATGAAATATAGCTAAAAAAAACTATTTAAAACATTGTTAACCTCCTTGGGTTTTGTGGTAAAGTTTGAACGTAACGTGATAACATTTTACAATTTAAAAAATACATAAATAAATTAAAACAGTCCATACAATATTCTGCATTTATCTAGATTATCTTGAACCACCCTGATACAAAAAAAAAAAGTAAAATACTTGGCAATGGTCAAGTATTGGGCCTATGTTTGCAGCTTCAAACTAGTATATGATGTTTTTTTTCTTTTTTTACTGGGTCAGGTTGGCTTTGATAATATTTACAGATAGAGAGTTCATAGGGATACTTGGGTATTCTCAGTAATAGAACCCCTCCCTCCCTCCCTCAGACCAATTAGTACTACAGATCTAAAGAAAAAATTGAATCTGGAATCTGGAAAGTGGAAGGTGAGGATTGGAGTGAAGTGTAGTGGAGTGGAATGAAGAGTATATAGTCTTTTTTTGACATGTTTCAAAATCAATCAAAAAAAAAAGTAAATGAATAATATTTGAATCTTATTTGCGTCATCTGTAAACTGAAAAGCTTGTCAAAATGGCAAGATGGTAAGAAAAAAAAAAGTATATATAAAATCAATAAAAAAAAAAATTACATGAAGATTTGTATTATTGATGATAATTTTGTTACAGATTTCATGTAATTGCAAGTTGGATGATAATAAAACAAGCGTATGACATCACTAAATTATAATCGTTTTATTTTTATTAGTTTTTATGTTTTTATTTTTTGATTTTTTTATTTGATTTTTTTATAGTGTAAAGTGCTTGAGTGACTTTGGATTTTAGAGATGATTAAAAATAACAATTTTGTAAAAAAAGAAAAGAAAAAATGCAAAAATGAAAAAGTGGGAAAGTCGAAAAAAAAATAAACACGGAACAATATATGGAAATATGGGCAATCTTTTACAAAAATAATCGAGTGGAATTAATAATTATTAAGGGTTAATCATTGATAATAACCCTAAAGCCAAATGTAAAACAAATAAATAATAAATAAACAGTTTAAAAAATAAAATAAAAAAGTAGAACAGAGGATACTAAAAAAAGAAACGGTGTGAAGTGTAGAGACGGGAAAACTGGATATATTTATTGATTCTTGGAAGCAGAATATGAAAACAAATCCGAATGCATATCGGTGCGGAAAATCAAAAAGGTAGTTTACGGAACTCGATTTCATATGAAGAATGGAAAAGCACTATAAAGGGAAAGAACAAAGCCGGTGAAAGAAAAGAAAATACGATATCCGAGGAGACGAGACAGATAGCCAGATCAAAAGGAAGATTAAAAATGAACATTGATCTCAAGGAAAGCATAGACAGGCATTTGGGGCAAAATTCGCTGGTTCTAAATGAAATCAAGCGCGCAAATCTCGATGCGTATAATATAATTGGGCGACAGAATCAAATAATCCCAAAAAGCATATTCACAGTAGGTGTGGGGACTAGTGGAAGCAGCACTTTGGGATTTATAGGTGCGAATTGTAATCTGAATAGAACAAGAGGGCTATATAGTAGCTTTAGGAACGCTATTATAGATAAGCCGAAGGGAGATTCGAAGGTATCTAGTGGTGGCGGTGGTGAACGAATTGCTGGATTTAGTACATTAAATGAAGTTGACAAAAAATTAAAAATTGATTCATTATCTGAAGAGGAGGAGGAAGAGGAGGAAGAGGGGGA
>LSSK01000566.1:0-10797 GCA_001969505.1 Zancudomyces culisetae | reverse complement strand
CATGGTCGAGATGGCCACCAGGGCACAGTTGGAGGAGGTAATGGTAATAGCGGTGGAAATGGCGAGGGTGTGTTTGATTTCAGAGCCGAACCCACAACATTTTATATTGGCGTTGAAACGGTTGGGTCACTTTCACCAGAATATGTGGTAAGCTCAGCTACCAAAATTGTGCAGGAACGGTTGGGAAATCTGCAGATCGCAATAGAGGAAGAAGGCAAGATATTGGAAGGAGAAAGCCGAGTGATTGAAGCAGAGACTTGGTACTAAGACGAACTGTGAGACAAGAAATGAAAGCTGAAAAGTGTTTGGTATAGCAGATATTATTGATATGTTCAAAACGTAAAAATATAAAGTAAATAAAGTGAATAAAGCAAATTAAGAATATAAATCATCGTCAGCATTTGGATCATCAAATGAGGCGTTTGCAGCAGGAGCAGCAGGGGAGCCTAGGGCAGCAGCTTCTGAAGCACCTGCGCCAGTGGCATCTGGGAATTTGAAGGTTCCAAAGCCGCGGGTTTGCTGCAAGTTCTGGGCAAACATTTCGTACTTGCGGACATCGTTGTCAGAGACAGAGCGACGAGCAAAGCGCATTGCCTCTTCAAAGTGAGCACGAGTGATCTCAGGAACAGGATCATCTTCTTGTTCAGGTGCTTGCTCCTCAGAGGCTGTGGTGTTTGCATTGGCATTGGCATTGGCATCAACGTCCATCTGAGAAGCTTCTTCGCGTTGCTTGGACATACGAATATCAGCTTCAATGGATTCACGGATAGCCAACTTACAAGCACGCTGACAGATCTCAGTCAAATCAGCACCACTAAATCCGTTGGTGGAGCGAGCCAAAAAGTCCAAATCAACATCAGCAGCAATTGGCGAACGACGCAGTGTAGCCTTAAGAATGGCAAGACGCGATGGCAAGTCAGGCAGAGGGATGTAGATCAGCTGGTCAAGACGGCCAGGTCGCAGAAGTGCAGGGTCAATGTGATCGGGGCGGTTGGTAGCGCCAATCACAAAGACGTTCTTTTTGGCATTCATACCGTCCATTTCGGTAAGAATTTGATTTAGCACGCGGTCAGTTCCGCCATGTCCATCGGCATTACCACCACGTGCCTTGGCTACAGAATCCAACTCATCAAAGAACAACACACATGGTGCTGCTGAGCGTGCCTTGTCAAATACTTCTCGCACATTTGCTTCAGACTCTCCAAACCACATAGTCAGCAGCTCTGGCCCCTTTATCGAAATAAAGTTGGCCTGGCACTCGTTGGCAATTGCTTTGGCCAACAATGTCTTTCCACACCCTGGAGGACCATAGAACAACACTCCCTTTGATGGTGACATTCCATACTTGATAAACTTCTCTGGATGCTCCACTGGATACTGCACTGTCTCTTGCAGCTCGCGCTTCACTCCCTCCAGTCCTCCAATATCGTTCCATGTAACATTTGGCACCTCCACAACGGTCTCCCGAATCGCCGATGGGTTCGACACTCCCAGAGCAAACTCAAAGTCTTCTTCTGTCACTGCCAATGAGTTCAGTATTTCAACATCGATTTCATCTTGGTCAAGATCTATCAAATCCATCTTGCGTCGAATCTGCTGCATTGCTGCCTCTGAGCACAATGCCGCAATATCTGACCCAACATATCCGTGTGTCTGTGCTGCAATCTGTTCCAAATCCACATTGTCTGATAGCTTCATGTTGCGTGTATGGATCTGTAGAATCTCCAAACGCCCTGCTGGGTCGGGAATCGCAATATCTATCTCTCGGTCAAACCGTCCAAATCGACGCAGTGCTGGGTCAATTGAATTTGGTCGGTTTGTCGCTGCCATCACCACCACGTTCGACCGTGCCTTCATTCCGTCCATCAATGTCAACAACTGTGACACCACACGTCGCTCCACCTCTCCATTTGTCTTGTCTCTCTTTGGTGCTATTGAATCAATTTCGTCAATAAAGATAATTGCCGGGCTGTTTTTCTCTGCCTCTGAAAACGCCTTTCGCAAGTTCGACTCTGACTCTCCTGCCATCTTCGACATGATTTCTGGCCCGTTGATCAAAAAGAAAAATGCTCCCGTTTCATTTGCTACCGCTCGTGCTATCAATGTCTTTCCTGTTCCTGGTGGTCCAAACATCAAAATTCCTCTTGGTGGCTTGATTCCAATCGATTTGAACAGTTGTGGGTGTCTCAACGGAAGTTCTACCAATTCTCTAATCTTTGCCATCTGCTTGCGGCATCCTCCAATATTGTCGTACCCAACCTCTGACAATGCTTGCTCCTCATCTTCCCGTGATACTGGTTCTCCTTCTGTGTGGATCTCGGTATCTGGTGCCACTATCACATATTCCTCTGGATCTGTCTCTACTACCTTGAATTCCACTGCTCTCATCCCTCCACGTACCAAAAATGTATCTCCCTTGCGCACTGGTCTGTATGCATCCAAGAAATATGGCTTCAAATATACTTCAAACAAATCTCCTGTCATACCTTCCACTGTATCATCTATTGGCAACACCAAAATACGCTTGCCATACTTCACATCTGATATCGCATGGATTGACACAAAGTCTCCCAATCTTACCCGCAGGTTCTTTCTAACCACTCTGTTGATCCTAATCTTGTTGTCCTCGCATTCCTCATCCGAAAGAACTACCAACACTGTGTCCTTTCTGACCTTGCCTTTGATCAATATTGTGTCCCCTCTAAACAATCCCAACTTGTCCATGGTAGCTGGCGACAAAACTGCTGTTGAGTTGTCGTCCTCCACCGACTCATCTACGAGTAGCTTGTTTGGTGCTGACTTTTTGCGCAATATTGCTGTTGCTATGTCATCTGCTTCCTTTGTATCTTCAAACTTGATTGCTGAATCATCCAACAGCTTTGGCTTTGTCTCGTCTTTTCCCATTTTTTTAAATCCTTTTCCTTTTGCTTATTTATTTTAATTTTTGTACAACAAATGCTATTCTCTTTATAATCTATTATACTTTGTTTTAACTCTTGCTAAACTTTTTAATATTTTCTAGAATAAGCGTAGTTTTTATTTATTTTATTTTACTTTATTTTATGTTTTATAGCTTTTATATTCCTATTTTTTGTGCGGGGTTGTAGGAAAATGGTGAGGAATAAAAAATAAAAGAGTTGGAAATTAATTCTTTGAAAAGTTGAAGATTACCTTCCAATAATATTCAAGCATTCTATATACAACAGAACAAAAAACTGTGCTTGCGTAATGCAACAGAATTCATATATTCAAAAAAATAAGAAAGAAAGGAAAGGAAAAGAAATAAAACCTCGCTGTTCATTTGCTACATGTTCCCTCCACTCGTTTCAATTCTTTTTTATTTTTTTACATTTTGCAGTTTCTTCATTTTTGGCTATACATAATTTAGCTTTAAGTAATATAGTTTGCAAAGTAAAAATATGAGTAAAAGTAAAAGTAAAAAATAAATAAATAGACGAAAATCCAAGCTCTAGCTTGGAACTTGCTTATTGATTAAAAAAGATTAGTAAAACTACATTTTCATCGAATAGAAAGAGACAAATAAATCACCGCCTCAAACAAGAGCCAATTAGAAAATAATAAAAATAAAATGACTCGCATTCCTTTCTTTCTTTTCATGCTGTTTTTTGATGGCGAATTTTTTATATAAAACGGAACAAATGTATTTTTTTTTTGTTTCAATTTCCTGCCATCCACCCTTTTCGTTAAATAAAACGTTGCAAACTCACAAAATCAGAAAAGCTTGTCCATTTACTTTTATTTGTATTTTTTTTACACAATCTTGGTAACATTCATCATTATTAGTTTAGGGAGTAATTATACTCTAATGATGTTAGAAACCGAGGTATATTCGTTTGAAAAAAATTTATCCTCCGACCCCATCTCTGAATATGAAGAATAAAAGATTACAAGTGAATGCTGTCCAACGCCTATCACTCATCACTTTACCACCTGTTTCTTATCTACCAATCCACAACCATGTCCATTTTTATAGCTCTACAACTATTAGCACTGCACTCTTTACACTCTATAGTACAAGTCAAACGTGATAAGCCTCTGGTTTATAAGTCCATCCTTCCTAAATCTTTAATACACGCATGTATTATCTATGTTTTATTTACTAGTGATATTGCGAATTCTCAACTAACGTTTTTAAACTGCTTTTTTTATTATAATTTCTCTCACTCTTTGTATAAAGAAATAAATGTTTCGAGTTTCTGGTCAGAGAATAGTTGGTGTTCCATATTCGCAATAAAAAAACAAACATTTCAAGCAAATCAAAAATATGTTTTAGTGTTCATATTCACATCAAAAAATTAAAAAAATTTGTTGATGTTTACTTGAATTATAAACATGTTATTAATATCGATTATTTACCATTTGAATAAAGACTTTCACAGCCAAGAACACCTCAAAAATAAACCTAAAAATTCGTGATTCTTGTTTATGTTTTAGTAGCGTTAAATAATATATATTTTTAGATAAAGAAAACACCTAGAACTTTTAGAGAAAATACCGGAAATATAAGGCTAGAAACTTCGCGTTTACCTTCATCAACCGTTAATAGTAGTATCTTCAACAAAGGCGAAAAACACAATACGACCTAAAATTCAAGGCACATACACTTGCTACATATACAAAGGTGTAGCATTTGGTGTATTCATACAATATACACCAACATCGAATAACAAAGGTCTTTTTTAAATCATTACAACTTTATATTTTTTTTCCATTTAAAAACCCGCTGGTATGTTTTTGTCGAAAAATCCAGATACTTATTCATCAATAGAATATAATAACCATAGTTGGTAAGCAAAAAAGAAGAAAAAAAAAAGAATAACAATAATGATAAGTACAAGAACCAGAAGAACACAAGGCCTGGCCAAAGGCTCGGGCACAAACGAAATTAAAAATGAGTCGCAGGGTAATCAGGTAATCTCAACGACAAATGTGGGGTCAAGAAAAACCGGTACCGGGCTAGTGCAAAGCACAATCAAAATGGGCGATGGTAGCAATTCTAAGAATAACGTTGATGCAATGCACGAACTCAAGGGTGTATCCCTAGTTATAAAAAAAAGCTCCGAGGATACGACGGGTGATACTCTTGACTCTTCGTTACAGTCGATTGAGATTGACGGAAGTACTTACTCCTGCGGCGACTGTATCAAGATACATGTTCCCGACAAATATGTAGATGTTTGCGCGATTATATACAAGTTCTACAAGTTGGATGAGGAGGTGCATGGAGAGGATTCGATTGTTCTGGTTGCAAGACGAATGCTCGGATGGAAGAATTTACCAGTTGCTGTCAGAAAGAATATTGGAAAAGAGGAGGTAAATACATAAATGACAAGCTTCTATTATATTCCTAAAATATTGAGTCTTTTTTTCTTTTTTAAATTTTTTTTTCTTTCATAAAAATTATGGTACTAAACATTATAGGCAGTACTGTACTATTCCGATAAGTTGGATATACTTGTCAGATCAAACATTATAGAAAAGATCAGAGTATATGACAAGAAGGAATACAATGAACGGAAGGAAGAGCGAAACAGGGAAATACTAAATATTCAAAACGGGAGCAGCAGTGGAGGCAGACCAGCAGACATATTCTACTGTAGTGCGTATTACAGTTCAAGTGAGAAGGCTGTGAAAGAACTTGGCTGGAATGATGTATACGGAGAAGGGAATGTGGTTGACCGGAGGAATGCGAAGGTACTGGATGAAAAGTTTAATTCTGGGTTATTCCCGGACGATCTTCAAGTGTTTTGCAATGGAAATAGCATACGAACAAAGACGTTGGAAGATCAACAAGTAGTTGTAAGTAGCCAAGACGTTGAGAAAGAAATGGAAAATGAAAAGGAAAAGGAAAAGGAAAAAGAAAAACAAGATGGCGATACTTCAAAAAAAGCAACAAGCGTGAGAGGAAGAGGAAGGGGAAGAGGAAGAGGAAGAGGTGCAAGTAGAGGTGGGAGAGGTGGTGGGAGAGGTGGGAGGGTGGCGAAGGGTGTACGGAGTGGTATTGTTGAGGGTGAGAAAGGCCATACTGATGAAGAACTCATCACATCAGATTCACCACTATCTAAAATAATGAGGAAAACTCCTGGTAAAGCAAACCGGATACGTATGGACGCTGGTACTTTGGAAACAGTTGGTGAACCGTCTGTAATTAAACAAGTAAGTGATTGATTTGCAAAAAAAAACATTTATTATAATAATTTTGATAAATTGTACACTGTAAACATATAAATGATAATAACAATAAAATGTATATGTATATGTATTTATGTATAAAGGGACAAGTTACGAATAAAGGAAAGGGGGGAAGACCTAAGGGCGCAGGAAACAAACGCTCAAGAAATGAGAGCACGAATAAAAATGAAAGCGAGAGTGAGAGCGAAAGCGAAAGTGATGAGGATAATGACAGTGATTATACTAGCAACAAAAGTACTCGCAATGGAGTCGGTGCCGGTTTTCGTGTGGGAGGAAAGGCAGGTGGTATTCATCAAAGTGAAAGCGAGAGTGAAAGTGAGAGCGAAAGTGAAAGTGAGAGTGAAAGTGAGAGTGGAGGGGAAAGCGACGGGAGTATGTTAGATAGTGATGAGGAGTATTTTCGAGGCAAGTTATTATTTTACTTTGTTTTATTTAAATATAAAGAGGACATTAATTAAAAGGAAAAAGGATATTGTATAACGTAATTAGATCGAAGGTCAATAAAGCAAGCTAGAAAGCGAATCAAGAAAAATCTCCGCATCAATCCCAGAAATATGCAGACAAACAAGTAAGAAATCAAAAGAGTTCAATGATAAATTTATCGTATGATCTCAAAAACTAAATCATTGATACGTACTACGATTAGAGCAATTTCAGAAAAGGTGTGGGAAATGACACGAAAGACCACACAACTACAACTACCTTGGCTTGGGAATATGCCTAACAAAGCAGGACTCAACCGACAACGTAGCGATGCAAACGGTGGGTTATTGTCTAGTCAACAATCTTTGTATAGCAACGACGATCCGATCTTGGTACAATATCTAACCACACAAAAGAATCTTGAACTATCATCAGCACCTGCTATACTTCCGTGTCGAGATAATGAATGTACAACTGTACTTATATACTTACAAGAACTACTTGAAGCAGAGAGTAGCGGATGTTTGTATATTTCAGGAGTTCCAGGAACAGGAAAGACAGCAACAGTTATGAGAGCTATAGACTTGCTGTGTGAATCTCGTTCTGAAAATGTAAGTTTTAACCATTTTGTTTCTGCCTTTTTTTTTTCTTTTCTCTTTTATATTTATTATTATTATTATTATTATTATTATTATTTTGGTGCATAAACTTTTATATTTTGAAGCTTGAATGATTTATTAACTCTAAAAATTAAATAATAACGAATAGGAAATCAACGACTTTGAGTTTGTATCTATAAATGGAATGAAGCTAACAGATCCACATCAGTTCTATGTGAAGTTGTGGCAGTCAATTAGCCACAATAATTCCAAAGTGACCACGATGCGAGCGGTACAATTACTTGACGAATACTTTTCCCAACCTGTTTTGGCCAGGGGAAGACCAAAGAAAGGAATGACAGTGTTGCTAGTCGATGAATTGGACGTGCTGGTAACCAAATCGCAAACTGTACTGTACAATCTATTCGAATGGTCCACACGAGCAACTTCTCAGCTGATTGTAATTAGTATTGCAAACACCATGAATCTTCCTGAACGCATGTTGCACCACAAAATTTCCAGCCGTTTAGGTCTCAAGCGTCTTAATTTTATGCCCTATACCCATGATCAGCTAGCCCATATTGTACTCTCTCGCATTGACAACAGCCCAGTATTTGATCGCGATGCTGTCCAACTCTGTGCCCGCAAAATTAGTGCTGTCTCTGGTGATGCTCGACGAGCCCTTGAGATATGTCGCCGTGCTGTCGAGATAGCTGAGGCTGAATATAAACAATCTATCAAGACCAATCCAACTCTTAATCCTAATCCTAATCCAAATCCTAACCCAAGCATAAGTCCAATTCCAAATACAATTCCAAATCCAAATCCAAATCCAAATACAAACTTTAACCTTAATTTAATCCCAAATCATAACCCAAATTCCAATCACACTTTTACTTCCTCATCTATCGCTACAAACCTCGATAATTCAGATGCAAAGGAAAAGAATGAATCATCTGATACCACCGCAACCTCAGACAAACCCAGCACTGGCCTCAAACCAAACCAAACCAAGCTCGTCAAAGTTACTGTAAACACCATCGATCAAGTGATCCGCGAAATTTACGCGCAAGGCTATATCCCCATTATCCAGAATTGCAGTGCTCATCAAAAGCTGTTCTTTTTGGCACTGAGATCAGCGCTACGGTCCACTGGTACTCCCGAAGCCCCAATTTTGGATATTTACAATGTGCATACCAGTATGGCCAGCATGTACAACCATACTATACTTAACCTCCAGCAATTCATCAATCTGACATTGGATCTGTACCATTTGGGCTGTATTGCCCTCCAAGGCTCATGTTCGACATCTATTATGACTGGTGGTGGAAATAGTGGAAATGTCGGTGGTGGAAGCGCTTCTGGATATTCTGGATTTAGTAATGCTGGTAGTGGAAACTCAGTTACTAGTTCGATGACTATTGGTGCGGGTTATGGAACCGTTACAATGACTGTATCTCAATATTCTCTTGTTAAACTTAATATTAGTGATGACGATGTTGTAATCGCCTTAAAATCCGATCCTGTATTTGGGAAGTCATTTGATGGATAAATTGATTCAAGATCTATTTCGTTTTTTCTACTTTTATTTGTTGTTAATTTTTTATATTTGGTTGTAGTATGCACGTATACATGATTTATTCTGTTTAATTACTTTTCATTACTTTTTTATTTTTAAATTCTCAAAACACCATTGCAAATTATTATAAGCTGATATATACATTACTAATGGCCAATAAATGCTGTTTTAAATTGGAAAAAAAAAATATAATGTAATGAAAATAAATGGCAGGACATTTAAAAGAGTTCTGGAATAGCCTTTGGCAAATCATATATTTCATCAATACGAGAACCCTGGTGGTGACCTATATCAAGGTCTATAGATGTGTCGGGTGTTTGGAGCGACAAAAGAACTGTGTTCCACCCCATCTTCTGCGCACCCACAATGTTTTTGACTGAATCATCGACTAGATAGCATTTTTTGGGATCACTGATTCCCGCCCGCTCCATTGTTCTTTTGAAAGACTTGGAATCTATACCAGTATCAACGTTGTATTATCAATAAATAAGATCTTTATATTTCTAAAGTCAATCGTCAGTGAGTTGATTGTAATTCCTCATATGTCGGGAAAAGGGTTACATGTGTCTAAATAAAAGAAATGAAAAATAAAATAAAATAAAATAAAACAAAATAAAAGAGGCTTACCTGGTTTACAAGTAAAGTTTGGTTCGGTATAATCACAATACACAATCTCCTCAAACAAATCGTAGACCCCAAGCGTTTTCAACACTCTGGTAGCATGCTAAATTTATATTTCAAACGTCAATCTTTATAGCTTTAGACTTGTTTTAGTACAAGTAAGAGATAATAACAAATATCTATTAATATTCTTACTGGCAACATGGCGTTGGTATATGCCCACCTGCGTGCCTTACACCTACTAATCATCTCTCGTAGTTTAGGATCCTTTTTTATTAGCTTTTCAATCGGTAAGCTTTGATCCACCTTTTTGTCTATTATTATATAATTATGTATTCAAATTCAGATAGATATTCAAAAATATTACATATTTTTTTACAATGTAGTTAAAAACGTTTTAATATTTTAATACTTACCATAGTCCACAGGATCGATTTCTATAACAATAAAAAAGTACGCATAAAGATAAGTATTATTATAAAAAGTATTAATAAACTTGCTCCAATTCAAAAATCATATCACTGTCCACTAATACAAGAGTTCGAGATAATAAAAGCACATTTCTATACTTGAGTAGATATGAACGAGTATAATCGAATATAGAATGCTTACCATGATGTAGTATAAGCCCTCTAACTGCCAATCCGTAATCCTTAGTGTATCGGTGCGTCAATTCTACAACTATTTTTTTTTTCAATCATCTTTTTATACACTATGCTACAATAAGTATTTTGTAGCTCTCTTGTCTGAATATAGAATATTCTATGATAATATTTAAAAGGAGATAGTGAAGGATTATTACTTACCACTTTCATGAGATATTCCAATAGATTTACCATATTCATAAATCCTAATTTCGTACACACAAACACAAAATTATAAGATTGTATACCAGATAAAAAACCCAGTATTATCCATCTAAACATAATTGAAATTAAATAGCGATGGAACTTGTTGTTTTACCTGTCCTTCATAAACTGTTCGATCCCAGAATTCCGATGGTACAGACAATTATCAATATCGAAAAACATTACACATTGGGTTGGATCAAAATCAGACATTTTATCACCAAAATTGCTACTGGCGTCGCTTTGAGAATTTGGTTGGGTGTGGGTACCAACAGTGGCATCATTCTGTTCCCTCTCATGGTATTCACTTACGTTTAGTACCATTTTTGAAAATAATTTACTTTGGTCGCAATGATAATGTCGTATTGGTGTGGATAATTTAGCTAGTAAATAATGTATAAAGTTGGTATTGTCGTAGTTTGTGGGTTTGACAAATAAATTATACACAAATTTTGTTAGTCTGGGGTAAATTGAATTTCACATGGTATACTTTTTTTGACAGACTTGTTAAAAT
>LSSK01000122.1:18915-32634 GCA_001969505.1 Zancudomyces culisetae | reverse complement strand
GGTACAGCCTGAGGTCTGAGCAACTTGATTTTCTCCAGATACTCGCTCTCAAGATCAGTGACAAGTTGTGATGTTATTTGGCCGGACTCTGGTAGCGAGTACAATTCACCAGTGTTTCTGGTTAGGAATGACAGTGCAGAAACAGCAAACAACAGGTCCAATACTGGTCTCAGTGGTGAGTTTGAGGGAAGTCTATTGATAAACCTGCTGAAATACAGACACACAATGTATTCGGAATGAGCTGTACAAACCTGCTGTGAGGTAACGAGTAGATCCTCAAAGCTTTCACCTTTGACGTGAATTCTTTCTGTCATGTTGTTTACCATACATACAAATCTATATGCCAGTATGTCAAGAAGAACTGAGTTGTTGTTAGCAACTTGTTTTGAGCTAAGGTTATTCCATGAGTACGCCCCCTTATTCGATGCTCCATTATTTGCAAACTGTCTCATTACATTTGTTGTGTCATTTTTTTCTACTTCTTCGCCTTTAGAGACACCGTTGGCAGCCTTTACCAAATACTTTGTTGTTTGCTGTGCCAATACATAGTTATCTCCCTCCCAAATAATGTTGGGATAGATATCAGTAAAAAACTCGTTCAATCCTGAGAACTGTGAGAATCCGTGTCCTCCACACAAGTGACGGCATGTATCTACTCCATACACAGCTGTCTCGGATGACCATCGCTTCAATCCGCAGCTTACAGCGTGCATTTCTTTCAATAAACTAAAATCACCAGAGGCAATGGCGGCTGTGCACTTTATATATTGTTCAAAAAACTCTACTGACATACCCAGCATGGCATATGCTTTGGCCAACAACGGAATTAAACGATATTGAACAATTCCGTAGTCCAGTACTGGTGTTTCTGGCTTTCCTGCCTCTCCAAACTGTCTACGAACAGCAGTGTACCTGGTTGCCACTGTTACAGCCTTTGCAAGCTTTTCGCCCATATTTGAGGCTATATGTGCTCTTACCTCGACCATAGTTCCATACGTAACTCTTGGGTCAATGTTTTTTGGACGTGTAACTGCTCCATTTCTTGAAACAGTAATGTATCGTTGCAACAGATTAAAGCGTGGTATTCTAACTCTATCCAGACTCAAAAAGCCATTATCCATCGTATTGAATCCAAATTTGGGACCAATATCGCCGACTGTAACTCCAGGGAATGGTTTATGATCAACTGTAGATCTGATAGGTACCACAAATGGGAATATTCCATAGTTTTTTCCTTTCACGATAAGCTGGGCAATTACACAAGCATGGGTGGACGAAATTCCAAGTGATCCTATCCACCACTTTGTTGACGTCAATGTTGGCGAGTTTATTTCAAACTCGTCAGTTTCCTCGACAAAGGTTGCAGTGGTCTCTAACGATCTGATATTTGAACCATGGCCCATTTCAGTTTGTGCATAACACCCAATGATTCTGTAATCCAGAGCCGGCTTCAAAAATACCTCTTTTTGTTCTTCTGTACCCTGTTTCTCAAGTGTTGGAATAAACATTCCTCTGGTAAGATCGTACTAAAAAAATATTAATAATCATAATCGTATTACAAAGTATTCAAAATGTTTTTTTTGCATACAAATATTGACAAGTTTAGAGGCTTACTGGTCCTTGAGGTCCAAATGACCCGCTAAATGCCATGATATCTTCCTTTGTAATGGTTCCTTCTCTATGATATTTATGAATATCGAATAAGTTTAGGCTTACCGAGACTATACATATTTTTAAATAATAAAATACTAGTGTGCCTCCTATAAAAAGGAAAATGCTGAACAGGAAAAAATAAACAAAAGTGATGCACATACCTCAATAGCTGAACCAAGCGAAGTTCCTGCTTGAAACAATGATCCAATTTTTCCACTCTGCTTAAGTGGTAAAAGTTCTCCATGCCAAAAATTTCTGGTTCGGCGCGCATCATTTTCAAAAGTTTTTCCCTAGTTTCCAGTTTTTTTTTGCCAAAAACAAATGTCTCCATCTCGTTTGGAGAAAAAGTCGCTTTCCTGCGCTCATTTTCCAGTGATGTTGCTGTGTTTGGCTCAGCAGGCTTCAAGTGAGTTGGAAATAACATTATTTTTTCGTTCTCAGGTTGGAATAAATGTCTCAGCTATTCTTTTCTGGGTTTTCTCGAGTTTTTTTTTTCTTTTTTGTAGAAGAAACTCTGCTTTTATATTAACTTTTCTGTTTTATACTTTTCATTATTGAGACATACCCGAGTTGTTCAAATTGACATTGGTAGCTTGGTTCACATTTTTCTTTGCAACTCCCCCCTTTCATTTCATTTTTTAATAGTTTCAATTTGACTTATCTCTGCATGTGATTTTAGTGGTTTTTGACTCCAGGCCAATGCAGTTCTATCTTTTTTCAGTTTCACAAGCTTATTTAGTATAAAGCGATTCAGTTTCCCTGAACTATTCTCGTTCTTATGAAGCATAAACTAATTTCATGTGTAGAAAGGTATGATTAAAGCTAGAAAAAAGCTGAAACAACCCTCAATACCGGATAAAAAAAATTTTGTTCACATGTATTCCAAAGTAATGTTAACTTGCCTCAACATAAGCTATTCGGCCTTGGAATTACATTGTCTTTTACTTTTTATTTTGTAAAAAAACAGCGAGTAGCTCTATCTACTTGCGGACTTGAAAAATTAACCACATGTACGAGTTTACAACATTAGTGATACAAAGTAATGAAACAAAAGTGCTTTGGTACAGTTCGACAATTTAAGGCTCGAGCTCAATCCAAGACAAATGTTCTGCTTTTTCTATAGCCGGTAAACTAAATCACGATCTGATGTGTTCTGAATCCCCCTGCCTTATTAACTGACGGTTATAGAAACTTATTTTTTTTTGTGTCTTTTATGGAACAGGGTGGTGCACTAACCCGTTCTTGAAAAAAATGAAGTATTTGTGCCTATCTATATTTAAAAGAATCAGACCTAATCATAAGTCTTATAAGTAACTGTTTATACAATTACGTATAAAGCAAATATATGCCTATACATTGTGGGAATGTGTATGGTACCGCTGGGCTTCCCCACTTTCTATTATTAATAATAATAATCTCATAAGAACAGAGCTATGCGTGCTATACTAAAGCAAAACATGCATCACATAAAAATCGTAATATTGCCATAATGGATATTGTAATGAATATTGTAATGAATGCTGTAACGGATATTTTAAAGGGTGTCATCATGTAGTTTTAGCCTGCTCTGAAATAGCATTGCTATGAAACACCTTGCAGAGTAGTTTCTCCTTTTTTGCTAATCCAATTTGAAGCTATTATAAATGAAATCTAATCAGATGACCAAACATTAAAATTTTCTGGAGTCCTATTTGCCCAATACCCACCCAAACAATCAAAACGTTGAGTGCCCATTTATTATTTTAACAAACGCTGGGGTGGGCTTCGTCGCTCATTGGCAAATGGGAATTTGTTTATGTCGGGTGTTATCAATTGCGTGTATTAAAAAATTCAATGAAAATTTTTTTTGCCAAACAAATATAACTGTCAAGCTGCAACAAGACTGAATTCAAATACATTGAGAAATAAGATAGGAAGAAACAGTAACTGAATCTTGATGACTCTTTTATCGAGTTCGTATTTTTCTACTCTCTTATATCACTTTTTTTAGTAAATAGGTTTATAACCAGAAATAGCGTACTTCTATTTTCCATGTCTCTAAGAGCGGTGAGTAGCCTGAAAAAATCGGCGACCAAGGGGTTGCCTTCAATAAAAAATCATAATGTCGCGAACGGGGCCAGGTCTTCGATTTTCAAGAACCAAATCAGAATGTTTTCCGAATCAGAACCGAAAAGTAAAAAGATCGGTTTTGGAGTATCGAAAAAGACGACGAAAACAACCGTAGCTGGATCCTTTCCGAGAGGAATATCTGGAAAGGATATCGAAAGTAGCCCTTATAATCTGAATATCAAATTGCCCCAGTGGGCATATGCTTCGTTTTTTGCTATGGATCGACCACTGCTGGATGTTGATGGATTCAGGGAATCCGTAAAGATCAGTCACGAATACAGTCGATGGATGAAAAAATCGCCACAGCTCACCCAGGAATCACTGATCCCAGAGCTTATAAGGCTTGGTCCTTTTGCCGAGGCTTTATACGATGTGAGGACTAACACGAAGGCTGGATCGGTAGCAGGAGATATGGAACTTGGTGCAGCGGAAGTAAATGAGATAGTTCAGGAGTTTTTCGATTCATTTGATCGTTCGTCCTATGGGTCTAAGAGCATGCTGTTGGGAAGGAGCGTACTTCGTACCTTGAATGTCTCTGGAAGTAGGTACATAAATAACATTACCTTTCCTACATTCAAACTCTTAGCGAACACAAGCATTCGAAAAGTTCATACTGCAAGAAAGTCAGATCTCTATGTTGGATTGATCCCAAAGAGTTTCAATAAATACGAACTTTCAAGTGTGCTTAGGAAAAAGAAGAAGAAGATGAACAAACATAAATTCAGAAAGCTGAGGAAGCGTACCAGAGCACTTAGAAGACGTCTTGGCAAATAGACATCACCAGACGCCACGTCCTTTTTTTTTGTGTTCCTGTAAGGGGAGAGTGGTAGTTCGTTTTCTTAAACGCTTGACTACAAATCTCCTGCTTTACAAGCCCCCCCCCCCTCCCTCGAAAAACTTACCTTTTTTACTATCTCCATACTTTATACAATCATTTTTATATATTCTTGGTAGAACTATGAAACTTCTTAGTGTATTGTTGAATAATCGTTTCAAATAACTGTTTTACAATAGACTTTTCTATGAAAATTTACATGTTAAACGGTTTATTCCCTTAACTGTACTCACAGAGACAAAAGATAAAGTGTCCGTGATACCATTTCAACTCGACATTCGTTATGGGAAGTGATGGGTTTTGTGGTTACTGCCCGATTTGGTTGGGAGGCAGAGCCACAATTCAATTTTTATTGTCTAAAATCTACTGATTTTATTTTATAAACAGATGTTTCTCATTTAGACCTTCATTCCGAAATAGTTCATGTTGAAAAACATTTTATTGCTTTCAATTTCTGTGATCAAAAAAAAACAGGGAATCAAGCTTGTGCATTCTTTAAACATAAAACAAAAAAAATACCAAGATAATCACAAAACAAGATTCGCTAGATAAATGTAGAACACGGTCAAGAGCACGAATGTATACTGATGTTTGCTGAAAAAGGGTTGAGAAATCAGATATGGAGGGAAGATGATTTTGTACCAATGATGTTCAGAATTATTGCGCAACCTGAACTTAGAAAAAAACGTGTTCTAACAGAACGATCTCGAAAGGTACAAAAAGATAGCGACGGGAGGATAATAGATCCACGGGTACTACCCGGGAAGGAAAATTATGCATTGTGTAGATATTGTGGAAGAGAAACAAAAAATCCATACATGACCTTTTGCACGAAAAAATGCATTGTTGAGTATAAGATGCGCAAGGAGCCAGCTTTTATTAGGAAGGCTGTTAAAGAGAGAGACAAGGGTAAATGTGCAAACTGTGGCATCCCTACAGTTCTTTACTACAATGAATTGTTACGCTGCGAGACATATAGCGATTTTATTGAAAAACTAGGTAAACTGAGTAGTACAAATTCAACTTGGTATAAAAAGATACTCCGAAAGCTAGAAGATAAAGAGAAATGGCTCGAGGCATTTGGGGATAGGAACCTTGGTACTTTTATAAAGGAGGGTTATTTTTGGGAAGCTGCACATGAGGTAGATATCCAATATGGAGGCGGGCTTTGTGGTTTAGAAGGATACAAAACCCTCTGTGTTCCTTGCCACGAACTGGAAACTAATTATCACAGACGGAAAAAAAGGTAATTAGAGTAATCTTAAGATTATTTATTAGACTTTCAAACAAAAGTACTCGATTGAGGTCTTTTCACAATAGCCGAGAAGAGGTGGGATATTGGCATGTTGTGAAACGAAATGGGGTGAGAGTGTCAAATTTGGATATTAATATTTACGCTTTTTGGTACACATATAGTGACAAGACTATAGGTAAGACCAGAGAACAACTAAGAGCAGAGGTCGATGAAGTATTTGTCAATAATTTTAGAGAGTATCTAGCAACAATTGGTTTGAGTTACGAGGAAGCCATGGAAATTTGTGATAAAGAGAAAATAAGTAGGGATAATTTTTTGTGTACTACTGCCACTCAGCGCTGAGCTGAGGACTGTTATTGATATTAATACTTAAAAACCAACCATTTTCATATCAAAACCAAATTCCAATCAATAGATATGCATTCTCAAATCGAGACAGAGTCAGAAACCGATGATGAGATTGAAAGTGATGATAAGGCCGAAACTGATGATGAAATCGAAAATAATGATAATAAAATTGAAAACAACCCTTCTCAACAGAAAAAGGTACTATGTAATAAACTTATGAGATATGGTGTCAGGAGTTTGTCAGAGTTTTCGCCATTGCTAGGATTGAAAATCACAAAGGAACTTGTTAAACCGGAACACGTATATGAAATCAGAGAAAGCGCTCATACACGTAAAGTTTCACAACTTACCAATGTTTATAGCAGTTCTAGAAACAGGAGCGTAAGTAGTAGCGGGATTGAGTTTGAGGCCCCTTTAAACTACAAAAGTGACAATGGCGATAAAAGGGGAGAAGATGATATTGTGAGTGTAGAGGAGCTTTTGAAAGAAAGGCCCGATAACCTTATTAATAGAGCTAACAAGGGTATTAACTATAAAAATAACACCCTTACCAACTTGGGCATACGTAGTAAAAGTATCAATAAAAGCCTCAAAAGTGACATTGGCAGGAGCTCAACAAAGAAGAGAAAGTGGACGCAATCGGAGGATGATGCGCTTAGACATGGATACAGGCAGTTCGGTAGGAACTGGGCAAAAATAAAGCAAAAATACGGTGCTGAGCTTGTCAACCGCACCAATGTAAACATCAAGGACAGATTCCGCATATTGTCCAAAACCGAGACATTTTGATTCAGCGCTCAGAGATCAGCCTGGTGGGCTACTTATAAATTTTGTGTATTCAGCACAACGGAAAACAACTCGAATTGTGGGTTTATTATGTCGTTTATTTGTTTTTCTAGGTGAATTCAACTTTAATAATACTACTTTCTCAAGGTCAGTCAAAATTGCAATAATAATGAGCCCTGGAAGGCAAAAATTGGTGGGTACAAAAAAAAACGAGCAGGGATTACTTCGAGCTCGCAACAACAGCCCAAGTTAAAAGAATTCCAAGGGCAGCTGCCAATATTTCAAGCCCTGATCCAGTTGCAAAGCTTTTGGAGTATTCAACGATAGTGTTGACCGAAGGAATCCCAATGCGTATCCCAGCCTTCTCCTTTGCGCTGGGATCAGCATCATCATCAGAATCGCTAAGCTCAGCAGCATTGTCACTCTTGTTTGCCTTTTGCTTACGGTTCCGTAGTGTTGAAGAGCTTATGTCATCCTTGTGGTTTTTATCAAGATCAGAAAGCGCGTTTTTAACCACTTTATTGGATGGATCCAGTTTAAGTGATTTTTTATAATGCTCTTTCGCTTCAAAATACTTTCCTTGGAGCGCGAGTACCCTACCTAAATTAAATTTACCTCAATATTTAATTTCCATCCACTCCAACTTCACAGAGAACCAGTGCCAAGTATTTTTTTATGAAAGGGGAGGGTGGAGGAATGGTGTAGAATATACTTACCTTGAAGATATGGCCCTTTGGCCCATTCAGGTTGTAGGGTTGCTACTTGATCTGCATGCCTACCTGCCATAACCAAGTCGTTTTGCTTGATCAAACATAGACAGGCGTTTGAGTGCAGTTTTTCGTTGTACATATCAAATGACAACCCTTTGCGGTATGCAACAAGCGCATCTTTGATGTTTCCCTGCTTATACAGTACATTCCCCTGTTCGCGGCATTTTTCAGCCTCTCGTTGCTCCTCAGCCGTTTCACGCTCATCTTCTCCGTTCAGAGTTTCTGAGCTAGACTTGCTTGTGGTGGTTTTACTTTTCTTAAATTTATTTTCAATGGCGTCTTTCTTAATCAGCGCGGAATTACTCTTTTCTAAATCACCCAATTCTTTGTAGGCCTTGGCCATTCTAATTAATGCAACCGAATGGATCGTTCTACATCCCTCAGCTACTTTGTTGTCAATTTCCGTGTTCAAAAACAGCAATACCTTTTCACAATCCTTGATGGCTTCTTTCCACCGTTTCAATTGCATGTTACAGGTAGCCCTGGATAGAAAAGGAAGTGCTGACTGTACAGGTAATCCGCAGAGCTCATCGAAAAACTTCAATGCACCTTCGTAGTCCTCGCTCCCCAGGCATCTTGAGGCATCGGCTAGAATTTCGGTTGAATCCCTATGTATCTCCTCTCTTTTTTGGCTCAGAAACGAAAACATGGTATGGTGATATTGTTATTGTTGGATTATACAGTCGCGATTTTCACCTGAATGCTTCTTGCTCTTAGCGCAAATATGATGTTTATTTATAGAAGGATACTATTGAAATTGTAAGTACAACCCAAGTTTTTCTATTCTATTTCATCCATTTTAAGTTTTCATTTGCCAATTTTGCGTAAAATAAAAGTGCAAAAAAAAAGACTTTGGGGCTTAGAAGCCAACATCACAGTGACAATGCGATTTAATTATGTGCCTTGCTCTTGTTGATTTGAAATAGCTTGGTAGCAAACAATCAACCAAAGTGATATTGAGACAATGGGCAACGCTTAGCCTTTAAATATATATTTTCTGCCTTTTGAGCATGCTTGAAAAAATAATTTAGAAATAGTAATAACAATGATAGTGGTAAATAGTCGAAATAAATGAATTGAAAGTAACGGAATAAAACAAGAGGCAGTAAAAAAGCATCAATTAGTTTCATGAGTCAGATCTTCAAGTAAAAAAGAAAAAATATTTGAAATAAAGAGCTATATTATATAGTTTTAGAATGGGAATAATTGAAATAAAACACCAATAGCAAAATTAAGGGGAAAGAAAACAAGCAAAAGAAGTAAAAGAAAAAAAAAACTATGCAAAATATTGGAGAGAAGTCTTTTTTCTTGCCTGCACTTCCTGAATTCCTTCCATAAAATCTTCGTGGTTGAGCTGAGATGCCCCACGACGCAGTGCGATCATACCAGCTTCGACACAGATGGCTTTGCACTGGGCACCATTGAATTCGTCACAACTACGTGCAAGTTCATCATAGTTGACGTTAGGAGAGACATTCATTTTCCGGGAGTGGATTTGAAGGATTCTTGCACGGGCGGCTTGGTTAGGAAGAGGAAATTCGATTTTTCTATCCAAACGACCTGAACGCAGCAGAGCAGGATCAAGAATATCAATTCTGTTGGTAGCAGCTATGACCTTGATCCGATCGTCGCTACCAAAACCATCCAGCTGGTTAAGCAGCTCCAGCATAGTTCGCTGAACCTCACGATCGCCACTCTTGTCGCTATCAAATCTCTTTGTTCCAATGGCATCCAATTCATCAATAAATATAATACAGGGCGCCTTTTCCTTGGCCAAAGCGAACGCATCCCGAACTAGCTTGGCTCCATCTCCTATAAACATTTGCACTAGCTGAGGACCGGCCAGTTTGAGATATGTCGATTGAGTTTGTGCTGCACATGCTCTGGCCAAAAGTGTCTTTCCTGTTCCTGGTGGACCGTACATTAGTACACCCTTTGGTGGCTTGATGCCCAGATTCTTAAATCTTTCGGCGTGTGTCATTGGCAAAACAATCGCCTCCACCAATTCTTCAATCTGCTTATCTAGCCCACCAATATCTGTGTAATCCTCTGTAGGTTTCTCATCTACCTCCATGGCCTTAACTCTTGAATCGTATTCTGGTGGCAATTTTTCCAAAACAAGAAAACTGTCTTTGTGAACTCCAATCAAATCTCCTGGCTCTAAATCTGCAGAATCCACCAGCCCAATTAGCGGCAAAAACACGGTTTGTCTAGTAGATGTTTTAATTACTGCACATTTTCCAGCTCTCTGTGAGTCCAAGTCCACATTTGCACCATCCTCCTCTTCGGGATCTGGTTGAATGTCTAATATCTCCACTACATTTCCCACCAAATACGGCAGCTGTCTATTCATCTCTATTTTCTGTTTGTTATCTTTTGTCTTCTCCGTCATTGCCTGCTGTTCGTGGTAAATTCGGGAAAACTCACTCTTCAGCACTCTTATTTCATTTTCAATTAGTCTTGTACGATTGACAACTTCTTGGTTGTCCAAACGCAAAATTTCGCGGTCTAAATCTGAAAAATCTTCAGGAGCATCAAGTGCCTGCTCCAAAGTCCGGGTTCCACCTGACATTGTCTTGAATTTTATTTGTTACTATACCACTTATTAAATAGTAAAGAAACTATAATTGGAAAGAGATGAGTTTGTTTTTGGTATTCCTATTTTTTGAAAAAAGGATTTAAACTACAACAATTTTTTGGTGGGGCAAATAAACAAAATTTTAGCTGTAAATTAAATTTTAGTCAGTATTTTTTCATTTGAATTTGGTACGTAATCATTTCGTTTGCATTGTATTTTTTCGGAAATAGAGGGGTGGGTGGGATTATTAAAAAAAGCTCTATTTTAACTGGGCCTTGCTAACCAGCTCGCAGATTTGAGGGGCCAATTTTAACCCCGATTTTTATTTTGGATTTTTTCATCTGAGCATGTATTAAAACAGACTTAGCTAGTACGAACTAGGATGCAGTCAATAAATAATAAAAAGAACGCTCAATGCCATAACAGTCACTTTGTAGGTCTTTGGTACATACACATGCATTATCGTGTGTAGAACATATAGAATGGACAATACGAGCGTCCACACTTAATAAAGCTCCGTACGTTAGGCTGGCGGATGTTTGGGATTCTTTTATCATTTTTGGTTGTGCAGCTAGATATATCACATATACACTACCGCGCAACGTCTATTTGAACAAAGCCTGTATATATCGAGATCAAAAGCGCGCAGGTGAAAAAATAAACTGTCTTGCTAATATACACAAGTACTACTAACAAATAAACTTCGGTATTGAACTCAAAAGATAGTAACTGGTTTACTAAAAATGATGCTGATGTGTGTTATGTAGAAAATAATATTAAATTATATATCCATATATCGCTTGGGTTTTTAGCGAGTTGGACCTGGGTGTTTGAAATGGCTTTTGCTGTTTGTATTCAATCACCTTTTACCTCAGATGTGTTTTTTACACCAAACTGTAAACTTTTTACGAGAATAATGATAGGTGATAACACCCCCCTGTGGAAAGAAATAGACAGATAACTAGATTGGTTGTTGACAGTACACAGCCTGAATCATAAGTGTTATATACACTGATATCCACTACTGTTAGATATTACCTGTTGTTCGTTTGCTTGTTCGTTTGCTTGTTCGTTTGCTTGTTCGTTTGCTTGTTTGCTTGCTTGTTTGTTTACTTGTTTGTTTACTTGTTTGTTTGTAAGATGTAGTAAGAAAATTTGAAGTCTTATGGTTAAATAAGTGGTGCGAGCAGTATTCAATGAGTGAACGTGGATATATATTCTAAATTGTAATAAACCGGGGTTTATGCATGTTTTTATCTGTCTTAGTGGGAGTATTTTTATGAGTAGGAGTAAACTTATTTTTAGTCTGAGGCGCTTTTTTCTATTATAAAGAACCTAACACCCGGTCTACATATACGAAAGAAAACGATCAAACTTGAAGGAGTTACAGTTAGCTTGCTTTAATATTGACAACTATAAGAAAAAAACAATTATTGATAAAAAAATACAAAAAATGATAATAAAATAATCATTAGGAAGGATATCGATGCTTTTATAACCTTTTACAAAAAGTATAACCCTTTATTTATTTTCCTTCTCACACTATATGGCGATACAATTCCAAATGAAATAAAGTTAACCCTCAATGATATGGGAAGAAATGTAGCTATTTGCAACCAAATTATCCAAGGTCTTGATTGTGCTATAAAATTTCTCGTATTTAAAAAAATAATGATGAGTTTATAAATAAGGCTGAGCCAACCCTTTTGAAGGATTAAAAACTACGCATAGTCAGTTCACAAACTAAACCAACTCCTAAGACCTTTGAAATCAGTCAAGAGTATCTGATAAAACTTGATCCACTTCTACAAAATCCATCAAAAATCGATTCCATTGAAAGAGAGGAAAATAAAATCAGTATTCAACAATCATACGATATACCTGTGTCTGAAAAAGTTGCGAATAGCTATTAACCAACACTAGAAAATTACAAGTAAAATATCCGAGTTGGTATCATTTCGCGAAAATCGCGTACTTTGTTGAGGAGCAAAAAAATAATTAAAGAATATGAATCAACACTCACGCCTTTACAGGAGGCATGTGCTAAGCTTTCGGAGTACTCCGAGCTTAGTCCTTTTAACTAACAGAGAATTAAAATATTATCTCTAAAGCTGTGGAAGGCTTGAAAATATTGGAATTTGGAGAATATAATGGTTCAATGTTGGAAATGATAGATCGAACAATTAAATTTGATTTCCAACTAGTTGATAATCAAGTAAACGTATCTATTAACTGTGAAGCTGTTAAAGAAAAAATCAAAGTCAATATAAAATGGTTGTCGTGAATGCATTCAGTGAATTAAAATATTTTAGAATTGAACTTTCAAAAATAAAACAGGATCTTCAAGAGGTCTAGAAGCGGTTTGAAATATTTCTTGCTAACCTTATGAACTATTTCTCTCAATCCGACTCGATGTAAGTCGGACGAGCTGGCAAAGTTTCCTCTCTTAAAGATGCTTTAATTGATATATTTTAAATATTTTAATAGTATACTATCGAGGATTATCGAGATTGCGGATGCCGAGACTAAAGCATCAAACAATTATTTAATCCTCAATACCGCTCTCTAAAGCTGAATGTTTCCTATAGAATTATACAAGTTTCTTTGATACTATGCAGGATTGTTTTTTGTAGTTTTGTGTTGTATTTATTTAATAAATTTATCGAGATAAAAAATATAACATGTTTATTAAATAAACTCAATATGAAAATAAGGGAGAGTATTAAGGTTATGAAATTAGCCTGGCTGGGATAACAGAAAATAGTTAAATCAAGAATACACTTTTCGCTTAGGTTACTTTCGGCCTATCGATTATTTTCCACCAGCAGTTGGCTTTGGGGCGGCTACTGGGGCTGGTGCTGCGGCTGGTGCTGCGGCAGCTGGCGGTGTAGACTCCTTAATTGCCTTTCTCAATTTTCTGTAGCTTTTCAAGGTGCCAGTACTTTTAAGGTTGGCGAATGCCTTCTTGAGCTCATCAAATACTGGATCGCTGAAGAGCTTGTTTACACGTGCTCTCTTGGATCTGAGGCATCTGCTGCACTTCTTGCATGCCTTGAAGCATCTGAATGGTCTGGTGCGTTTCCAGAACTTCTTAGCAGTCATCTTTCTGCATTTAACTTGGCACTCATCAGTGCACTTCTCATACTCAGGACCTTCGAATTCAGAGCACTTTCTTTCACATCTTTGCATGCATCTTCTTCTGGCTACTCTGAACAAGCACTTTCTGAACTTTCTCTTGCATCTTCTAACTCTTCTTGATCCTCTGCGTTTTCCGGCAGCCAACTCGTTTCCTAAAGCTCCATCGCAGGACTCGTTTGAATACTCACCATTGTTCTCAGCGTAGGTTAGGTCACCCAGGTTTTGGATCCAGTCCCCATTGTTGTTG
>LSSK01000122.1:0-18791 GCA_001969505.1 Zancudomyces culisetae | reverse complement strand
TAGCTTTTCAAGGTGCCAGTACTTTTAAGGTTGGCGAATGCCTTCTTGAGCTCATCAAATACTGGATCGCTGAAGAGCTTGTTTACACGTGCTCTCTTGGATCTGAGGCATCTGCTGCACTTCTTGCATGCCTTGAAGCATCTGAATGGTCTGGTGCGTTTCCAGAACTTCTTAGCAGTCATCTTTCTGCATTTAACTTGGCACTCATCAGTGCACTTCTCATACTCAGGACCTTCGAATTCAGAGCACTTTCTTTCACATCTTTGCATGCATCTTCTTCTGGCTACTCTGAACAAGCACTTTCTGAACTTTCTCTTGCATCTTCTAACTCTTCTTGATCCTCTGCGTTTTCCGGCAGCCAACTCGTTTCCTAAAGCTCCATCGCAGGACTCGTTTGAATACTCACCATTGTTCTCAGCGTAGGTTAGGTCACCCAGGTTTTGGATCCAGTCCCCATTGTTGTTGTTGATGTTTTCGTTTTGGTTGAAAGCAATACCTTCATTTCCAGATTCATAAATTTGGTTATCATTTTGGTGTACTGAGTTTTGATACTCGTTGCTTTCTGCCGATTGTGAAGAAGCGGATACGCTCAAGGTGTTTAAAGCGAGGGTCAACAAACTAAGTGTAAAGGCTTTCATCTTTAGTGTGTTTTCTAACAATGTTTTTTTTAGTGAAGTTTAGCTAAAGGGTTGAATGGTTATAATTTTTCTTCTATTAAACTGCGATAGAGCGATATTGAAAACTCAGAATATGGCCGAATTTGAAGCTATTTATACTTTTTTTGCTCATAAATGACCCTCTCTTGAATAAACACCTTTTTTTTAAAAGTGTATTGAATTAAGGAGAGGAATATTTGGTAGTAGGTATAATTTTGATATGTGTATGTTTGCATGTTTGTGTATGGATACACAAATGTACTGTGGGTTAAATTGAATGTTATCGAGATTTATTTCCAATCCAGACCTTATCACGAATTAAAATTCCGGCTACATGTTTATTATAATTTTCTAGGGTATGTATTTGTTAATCTGGAGAACAAAGTTACATTACAGCACTGCTTTCCATACACGATGATCTGTGCGTATAAAGTGGAAGAATACTTTTTGGTGGCTAATTGAATTTAAAACACATTGTTTAGTGAATTTGTGAACAAAAAAAGCACGAATAGTGGATAAATATTAATGCTTATAATACAGCCCTAGAATATTTTTTAAGAGGTGCAGAAGCTTCAGAAGTAAAGCAATAAATACATTTAGTGTTATATTAAACAAATACTAGAATAACAAGTCACACATACAAGAAATAAAAGAGAAGATGCAAAGAGCAACCATGAGCAACTACTACCTACTAAAAGACAGAAACACCCCACTCTTAATGAAAAAAACAGTAATTAGGTCAATATTCATGGATAGCAGATTTAATACAGAACCCCTTCAAACACTCGAAGGACACTTGGGTCACAGGGTACACACGGTGCACAAAAAGATACAACAGAGTCAAGATTGATAACATCTAACAGGAGACTGCCCGATTGCAGCAGAAGGGACAAAATTGGGAATGACTTACTTTCTGAATTTATAGCTTTTTATAGTTCTTTTTTATCTAGCACGATTTCCGAGTGTGTTGAGCTTTGCAGGAAAATAGTGGGCAAACTCCTGGGGAAGGAGTTAAAGCTCAAACTACCTGGGATTCTTCGGGATCCAAACGCCACTTGCGTTAGAGCAGTGGTTTCCACAGCCCGGTTTCTTAACGAGATCTTTTTACCTCGCTACCTAGTGTTGAAAGACATTAGTGTAGTCCCACTCCCCTTGAACCAATGCCCATCGGGTACGGAGACTCTAGAGAGTCGAAGGGGGATAGGATGAGTTTAGATTATAGATTGTTTTTATTTTTTTAGGAACTGTTTATTTTCTAAATAAATTGTTTTTCTACTGAAAATAATGACATCCTTCAACCAACACCCATGAGTATAGAATTCCTAGAGGTGTAGTGTGGTGTAAATGCTTAACGTCCTACTTGATAGCTTTTTCTACCAAGTATCACACAAGACGGGTCAATTTCTATAATATTTCACTCTACTATATTATTATTAGCTTCTGAAAAGGACAATCTGTTAACTAATTCACAATAAACATATACAAACTAACTCTATAAAACACATCCAATAAAATAACCAATAGGCCATGACGAATCTAAGTTAAAGTTTTCTAATACGACAAAATGACGGACAAGAAGTGGTTAGATAATGTTTAAGGCCATTTTTGTAGTTTTATATGGTAGTTAATATATAAATACTTTCAGCAAAAGAATATTGCAACACTTACCCCAGCAAAGTCAGCGTATATAAATGTCAAAAGTGTGCGTGTGCAAAATTAAACTGTCTTGCTAATATACACAAGTACTACTAACAAATAAACTTCGGTATTGAACTCAAAAGATAGTAACTGGTTTACTAAAAATGATGTTGATGTGTGTTATGTAGAAAATAATATTAAATTATATATCCATATATCGCTTGGGTTTTTAGCGAGTTGGACCTGGGTGTTTGAAATGGCTTTTGCTGTTTGTATTCAATCACCTTTTACCTCAGATGTGTTTTTTACACCAAACTGTAAACTTTTTACGAGAATAATGATAGGTGATAACACCCCCCTGTGGAAAGAAATAGACAGATAACTAGATTGGTTGTTGACAGTACACAGCCTGAATCATAAGTGTTATATACACTGATATCCACTACTGTTAGATATTACCTGTTGTTCGTTTGCTTGTTCGTTTGCTTGTTCGTTTGCTTGTTCGTTTGCTTGTTTGCTTGCTTGTTTGTTTACTTGTTTGTTTGTAAGATGTAGTAAGAAAATTTGAAGTCTTATGGTTAAATAAGTGGTGCTAGTTCTATATCGTGTATCCGAAAAATAGTATAGCACTTCATTTTATTGGGCTTTTATCTCACTTTATTCACTTGATTCTGTAGCATACCAAGAAAAAGAAAAAATTCAAAACTTACGAATAGCCCAAAAAAAGTATTATAAACACTGTAGTGAACCCTCGTTAAGTTTTTTCTTTCAAAAAACTTCTACTACTGCACGTTTTCGGTTAATATCGTATCCCACCACCTTTAATTTACATTTTCTTTATACAAAGCATCATTTTACATACAATTTACAATTCAAAGTTGGTTCAGATTTAACAGTGTACCTATACCAGCACCCCCCCCTCCCAAAATCTCACTCCCTCTTCTCTCCGGAAAATTCTAGAAAACCTAAAAAATATTATATTAAAAAAATCAGCACTGATAATGGTACTACAAACAGGTATGCGCTTATAATATTGCATTACACACTCTGACTATTCACAGTGAAATTTCTCTACAAATTATTTAGAAAAAAATGAATTTCCCTTTTCTACCCCCCACTTACCTCTGTTGATTAAAACAAGCCCGGATATTTTTACAAGTATGGTTGTTATTCCTAATTAGTAGATATCTTTTGTTTTGTTTTTGTTAAATTTACATTTAGCAAATAATAATTCGAGTTTTAACCATGTAAGCAACCATCAATGACGGGCAATTACTCAATATTGACTTTTTTGCAATCAACATTGCTGTAGTATTGCTAAAAAAAAAACGGAATATTGAACACTTGAATACAAAAAAGTAGGGCAAAAAAAGGAATATTGTGTTAGAAACACCTAAAATCAATTCATAGAGAGGGGCGTTCATTTAAAAATAAGCATTTTCGATGACAGTATAGACGATAACACAGTCCGAACTCCATAGAATAGGTATTTAAACAGGTTAAATGACGTTTGTGAACCTCGATACCAACACTGGCGTCCAAATAAAAAAAATTAAGAGCAAAAAATATCACACAGCACAAAAAGTCGTAACTAGTAGTAAACATGAACGAAAACCTGGAACAGCAGCAGAGACATACAACCCATGCTTTGGGTAAGAGCAAAAGGGATATACTTCTTATGATATACTATGTCTTACTCCTTATCACAGCCCCGCTGGCCATATTGAGTTTTCTTATCGATCTTATCGCTACCAATCCCAATACCAAATCAAATATTACTGCGGCTAAGGCGGGAGTCGGTATGGTGTTATTTTGTGAGATTCTGTTTATAGTCTCGGCAATCTTTTTAGGTGTATATGTACACATATATGAAAAAACATACACTTTGGATTCCAGTATATATCAGGGTGAGTTTAAGAAGCTTGGTGGATTGGTTCCTATCAAATTATTCTGTATAGCTGTCACAGTAATCATGGTACCATGCTTACACCATACAATCGATCGCTTGAAATTCTACAGCTCTCTTAAAAGCTTAAGTGACTTATTAAAGTTCAGGTCTTAAATACCAGTGTTACCATGATCATAAGTTCATTTCTCGAAATACATGTACCTGTGCACCTTTGTTTCTAATCTAGTTTGATTATCTGTCATATCTGTTTAATAAAAATTAAATTTTAACAGTAATAAACCTTAATATTATTCACCATGTACAAGTGAGGGAGGGGGGGTATTAGTAATGATAAATCGTGTATTCGATATAGGTAGGGTTAGTGTAGATGGTTGATCAGAAAATACGTGTTTTAGTAGCGATTTATGCTGTGTAAAGGTAGAAAGGGAATAATTTGTTCTTTTTATTTGTAATTAGCAGCTGGATAGAGAACATTCTCTGTTGTATGGTATGGCCACATTATACTTTCTTTCAATGCTGCGATTTGCACTAGAAAATGACAAGTTTCTGGTGACAGGCGACAAAATCGAGTACAAAATCACCATAGTTACTATTATATGTCTGTTCACTCTCAACACCTTTTTATACCCGAAAACAGATATATTATCCTGTCTACTTTGGAGCTGATCTCCCTATCATCAGTAGAACTACAGAAAAGTATCCCCCCCCCCTGCCTGGACACTTGCGAGCACAAATTAATGAGATGCCCCTTTAATAGCTTTTTTTGTTGATTACACAGTTTTGTCTTTCCATGTTCACGAATGAGAACTGCAAAAAAACTGACGCAAAAAAAATTTTTTTTTCAGTAACGAAAAAAAAAAATCGTGCATCTAAATAAAGTGATCAAAAAAATAAAGGCAAAAAAAAAATTAAAGGCAAAATAGCCGTTGGTCGAGTATAAGTATATACCCAAAATTTTTGTAAAATATAAAATCACAGACATACAATTTAGAATCCTGTGGTTTGTGTACGAACGTCTCAGCATTCTTCAAGTGCATATATAATATAGACGAAAAGCAGCAGATCAAGATGTCCAAACGACAAGCAACTGATACCCAGGCCTTGGAAAATGGTATGGAGATAGATTTACCCATCAATGGAGGTGAAAGAATCACTGGAAATATTGAAAAGGGAGAAAGGAGGAAAAAGAAGGCAACAGGGAATGATGTGGGTCTGGGAGGGGACGATGAAATGGGAGAATTTGAGGATATGTTTGAGGATGAGATGGAATCAGAGGATGAGGTTGTAGAAAGCGAAGGCTCAGCAGAATCAGATTTGGAGGAGCTGGAGGATGGTAGATATATACAGAAAAACATGCTGAGTAGAATCAAGGAGGAACAGGATCGTGAAAAGGAAGAGGAACAAGAGGAGATGGGGGAACGGGAAAGTAAGGTATATTTACCAGGAGATAAACTAGAGAAGGATGAGGAGCTAGTAGTAGACAATACAGCATACCAAATGCTTCACTTTTTGAATGTATCATGGCCTTGCCTGAGCTTTGATGTTGTTAGGGACGGTCTTGGTGAAAATCGGACCAGATTCCCACAGACAATGACAATATTTACAGGAACACAGGCAGATGAAGCCCACAAAAATGAAGTTATGCTGATGAAAATGACAAAGCTGCATCGGACAATTAACGATGGCAAAGAGCAGGATGAAAATGACGATGATGAAATGGACGAAGACTTGGATGAAGACCCAGTGGTGCAGGTACGAACGATGAAGCACCGGGGAGGAGTCAACAGAGTGAGAGTTAAACAAAGTTACGACAGTCCACTTGGAGCAACATGGTCAGATGAAGGGAAGGTATACATTTGGGATTTGAAAGAGCAGCTCAATTCGCTGGAGACATCAACTTATAATCTTCAAGCAAAAGCCAGAGAGCCAGTGTATACAGTCAGTACTCACGATGTTGAAGGGTTTGCACTTGACTGGCATTCTGATGGTAGACTACTAACAGGTGATTGTGACAAATTTATTTACTTGACACAGCAGCGAACAGATAATGGTCTGTTTGTGACAGACAAGTCAGCGTTTAGAGGACACAAACAGTCTGTAGAAGATCTCCAATGGTCACCAAGTGAACAAAATGTCTTTGCGTCATGTTCAGCCGATCAGACAATAAGGATTTGGGATACTAGAGCTAACAACCGGAAAACATCAAGACTTTGTGTGAGCCAGGCACACAACAGCGACGTTAATGTGATTTCGTGGAACAAGGTATCGCAGTATCTAATGGCTAGTGGTGCAGACGATGGCAAATTTAGCATTTGGGATCTGCGGACATGGGGTGGTGGTGCTTCTGGGCAAAAGAGAATCTTGCCCGTAGCCACAATGGACTGGCACAAGGCCCCTGTAACATCTATCGAATGGCACCCAACTGACGACTCTGTTATTGCTGTCTCGGGTGCAGACGACCAGCTGACCATATGGGATCTGTCTGTTGAGTTGGATCCTGAAGAAGAACAAAATGGTGCTGGCAGCAGAGCTGTCAATGAATTTGTTGGCGCAGATGGGTCCAGGCGCACTGTTCCTCCTCAACTGCTCTTTGTTCACCAAGGCCAGCGTGATATCAAGGAGTTACATTGGCACCCTCAGATTCCTGGTGCTATTGTTAGTACAGCTTATTCCGGGTTCGGAGTTTTCAAAACCATTTCGGTTTAGTTTATCTTTATTGCAAACTTTAGTTTCTTATTTTTCAAGTTTGTACATATTGCAAAACCTATTCCAAGGATTCTTCGATTGTTATATACAACTATTTATAAAAATTTTAGGCCAACTTAGATTTTGGAAAACACAATAAACTTTATGATCGTCTCCAAGTATAAGGAACTAACCAATAGGAATCATTATCCATTTAATTAGTTAGTATATAAACCTTTACCAAAGCTTATTAGTAAACTTTAAGTCTTTTAATCTCGTTTATTTAGTATCTATACTATTACAATAAAGACAATCATAACAGTATAAGACTAGGGGATTTAAAAAAGTGAAGTGGTCATAATCATGTAAACACCTCTAGCCGGAAAGCTAATGACTGGAGCGGAATGTGTGTAGACTAGTAAAGTGTGATACTTTTTGGAAATTATCAATTTCGAGTGTAATTTGCTTGATATGTTTATTTTTGGATATTTTGGTAATGGACCTTCATCTGTCTTGAAATAATATAAATAATGGGCTATGTTGACGCAACATTATATTTTAGTTTAAGATGATTAATTTTACGATTGAATTTATGAATAGTCACAACATATCAACATTACGGCCTAAAACTCTCAAGTTTAGTGTGAATAAAAACAATTATATATTGAGGTTGTGAGCAGTAAACCATGCTCAAATCTTTGTTGTCTTGCACAAGCTGGTATTCTAACCATTTTATTATTATTTTAGATACCTTTTCCTTCAAAGATACCACCTTTATGGTTAATTTAATTCGAAAATCTTGATAACCATTTCTTGAAAACAAAGGCAAATATGCTATGTCAATAAAAGGGTTCAGGTAGTTGTTATTATTCGTCTGAAAAAAACAGTAATACAGATTTTGTATAATGTTGTCGTTTACGAGTTGGTCGAATAAAAAAATACAACTAGTCACGCTTTTCAAGACTCATTTTTGATAGCACTTGAATCGAATATGCTTGCTCGGGGGTTGTGTATGTGAAATCAAACTAGGAAGCCAACTATATTGGTTAAATCAATTTATTTATTGATTCAATTGTATTTGGCAATGATATACAGTATATTTAGCCTCTCAACGTTCAATTCTAAATGTTAAATCATTTTTAAACCCAAATGAATATACATCGCCACATAAGTAAAAATATTACCAGGTCAAGTCTATAGTTCAAAATTGGTTTTATCTGAAATATAAAACTATAAAAAAAGAATAAAGATAGTCCAAATGTCCAAAGAATCTACAGCTCTTACCCAAGTGCTAGCCTTATTTTTGATACCATTATATTCTAGTTTAATGACAGTACACAAAGACATTTACTACTTAATATGGCTTACTCAATGGCGTAGCGATATTGGCGCGCCCAATCGCCATCATATATATTTATTACATCAGAATTCTTGCAGATTAGAAATTAGAAAAGAAGAAAGCAGAAAATAAATACAAAGAGATAATTCGACTTGAAGATGCTCGAACTCCAGACAAAACACGGGTTGCTTGGAAAGGATTTCAATAAAAAGAAGGATGATTTCGAAAATGTAAAATACGACAGCTATTGGAATGTGATAACCAAAGGTTAGTATTTTCTACTAAAAGTTGCTTTTCACTCTTGAAGTTAAGAGATTCCTGATTCCTTGATCCTCCAGGTGCAACTAACTTTTAAGTAATTCTAAGTTTATGTCTATTATGTCTGGGATATCTCTTTTCTATTGAGGATTTCTTCTAACTTTATTTCTTTCAGAGTAATCTTGTTGTTTTCACTTGATGATATGTCATTTGGATATTTACAGTCTTTTCCTTTTTATATTTTTACTCGGTTTTTTTTTGAAGCATGAATAATAAGAATAGAAATAGTAATGAATATAATAATAGTTGGTCATTGTATAGTAAAGTCAGTATCGACATTAAACATTAGTGATAGGCGATACTACATGTTTCTATAAAATGAATGGGAACACATCCATTTATACCACACAGTGCAGAAGACAGACGGATGAGAATTAGCCCCGTGTATTAGTTATAGAAAGTATAAAAAAAACAGGCTGTTTTCGACGTGATATCTTTTGGAAAGAGTAAAAATTACTATTGATACTTTCGTGACACTAGCCTTCGATACAGTATTACTGACAACTTTGAGTATAATAATACTTTTTCTAGTATCTTTTATTTTTTGTTATCCACAAACCCGTACATATTCTGTAAATGTCATTAAACTCATGAAATAAACGCGATTACATAAACAGACCAGATCTTGAAAAAAAAAATTTTTTTTTAATAGTTTATACAAAAAAATTTTCAGCAAAAAGAAACCCACCAATTACAACACAATGAAGTTTGGATGGATCCTAAGCAAAGTATTTGAACATCGTATATACTCCATAAATAAAGCTGGACCAACTTGTAAATAAAAAGTGCCTTTAAATGTGTACTTTTTGGGGGTTAAAAATTGCTTTATTTTAAATATAGATTTTTGCATATAGAAAAAGATACCTTTTTTATTAATACGCAACTGCGATACTAGCGATTACTACAAGAATAACAAGAATAGACATTCTAGAGAAAAGATTCAAGAGAAATAGAGAAATTCAAGCGAATAAAATGGATCAACAAGTGATATTGAAACTGGAGAAAGAACCAGAATTACTGTTGCTTCCCAACAAGGAAATTAGCCGAAATTGTTTTGACATATCCAAAATTGCCATAGAAAAGGGTAAGATTTAAAGAAGGAGTTACTACTTTTTTAAAATAGATCTTTGTTGCTCAATTCTATGTTATACGCATAAAAAAATATGACTGTAATAAACTAAATCCAGGTAATTATATTGATGTTGTAGCTAACAAGGTACGGAAACTTGGAAAGTTGTCAGAATTGTATGGTGAAGATGAGGGCTTTGTTTTGGCAACCCAGGTGTGGGAACTGTTGCAGCTTAGGAATCAGTCGGTTATTGGATATGCGGCCAATTTGATCAACAAACTAGAAAAAGAACAACTCAAAAGTCTTGAAAGGCTTGCAGAAAAACAAAAGTTGAAAAGTGATGAGAAGGACGAAGACGAAGAAGAGGACGAAGACGACGACGAGAACGATATGTCAGAGGAGGAGGATGTAGAAAACGAGGACGAGGACGAGGAACAAGAGGATGAAGAAGAAGAAGAAGAAGAAGAGAATATGGATGATGAGGAACTAGATTCAGAAACATTTAGTGACCTGGATGGCGAAGGAGAATATGAAACAAGCGCAACAAACAAGCGCAAGAACAAGAGCGGCGAAAGCGAGACAAAACGGTCCGTTGTAGATGATGATTTCTTTTCACTAGACCAAATGCACAAATTCACAGAACAGGCCGAAATGCTGGAGGAAAAGCGATTGGGCATGTTAAATGATGATGAAAATCAAGAGGACGAGGAAGAAAATGAGGACGAGGATGAGGGGGAGAGCGAGATAGATTATTTTGAAGATGATGCGGGTGATGATGATGGTTTTGATGCATCCAAGATAAAATATGGTGACTTTTTTAAACCACCAACACTCGCTGGGTCGTCCAAGGGAGTAGTAAGGTCAACCACAGAATCCAAAAAAAGAAAGGCGGAAAGCGTCGAGAAAACGGTAGAAGAAGAAGAGGAGGAGGAGGAAAAAGAAGAAGGAGGCGAACAATCAAATATGAGTGATGATGAAGGTAAAGGTAAAGAAGACGAGGATGGGAACGATATTGAGGAATATAAACGCAAAAGAGTAAGATTTGAACAAAATGATGAAGGTGAAGATGATGAAGAAGAAGAAGATAGCAAAAATGATGATAGAAATAAGTCTGAATTCGAAAAATACACCGACCAAATGGGAAAAAGGATCAAAACACTAGAACAACAACTAGTTGCCAAGAAGGACTGGACAATGATTGGAGAGGTTAACAGCAAAATGCGGCCGGTTAACAGTTTGCTAGAGGAACATTTGGAATATGACTATGTACAAAAGCCGGTTCCAGTGATTACCCAAACAGTTACGGAAGCACTAGAAGATATGATCAAAAATCGGATAGTAGAGCAGCAGTTTGATGATGTAGAGAGAAAGAAGGCCACGCAGCAAACAGAAAGATCGTCTTCAAACAAAGAGGATTTTGAACTCCTTGATGAAAATAAACCAAAACAGTCGCTAGCGCAGGTTTATGAAGAAGAATACAAACAGCAACAACAGCAAAAATCAGGAACAAAAGCTGCCCACAAAGACGCAGCCCTACATGCTGAAATTGAGGCACTATATTCTAAGCTTGCTTACACTCTGGATTCACTTTCCAACTTCCAATATACACCCAAAATGGTTTCACCAAATACAACCGATCCCTCTATTCGTCCTGACCAGCCCGCCATTGAAATGGAAGAGGCCCTACCAATTCTTGTCAGCGAAGCCAACCGAATGGCACCCAAAGAAGTCTATTCAGGCATCAAGGGAATCAAAAAGACCGACGATATTAGCAGCGATGGTAAATCGGCCCCCACTGCACCTGTTATTCCATCGAATAACGTAATCCATGGAAAGGGCACTGGTATTCTTATCTCTTCAACTGAGGCGTCAAAGGCCGATAGAAGAAGATGGAGGGCCGCAAAAAAGAAGGCCAAGGCTGCAGCAAATGCTGACAAAAAACCTAAGTCCAAACCGGAGCCAGAATCCAAACCCAAGCCTAAATCTCAATAAAGTGTCCAAAATCTGGTTTTAACGTATTCTAAATTCCAGACTATTTTTTACTTTTCTTTGTTGTTTAATCTTCTATTTCTTGTTTATATGTAATAAATGTTGAATAGCCAATAAAACAAATAAATTACGATACATTCCACTCCATTAATTTACAGCCGCAACGCTTGAACGGTCCTTCCATAAGCAATACCAATCCATTCGCTACTGACCCTACTCCAACTTAAACACCCGACTGGCATTCTGGCAGCGTACGACAGATTAGGCGAAGCAGCAACCGGTCTATTAAATGCCGTATTGAGAAGGCTACCTGGCTGCTGTGAAAGTGGAGGTCTCCGCCGGTCCAGCATGTTGGCATCACCGCTGATCATCTGCTGCAGCTCATTGTTGCTAGCGCTGATTGCCCGGTTGATATCCCATACCAACACACGACTATCTGTTCCACTTGTGCACAAACTGTTGCGTGTAGTTGGACTCCACTCCACCGCCGTTACAGCACCCTGGTGCCCCATCAGCTCCACCACTGCTCCACCTGGCATTCGCACATCCACTATGCTCACTTTGTTGTTGTCTACACTCAGTGCTGCTACATAATTCACATCCATCTGGCTGGTTGCTATCCTTAGAAGCGCCGGTGTTTCTCCATACTCCCTTTGTTGCTGCTGCTGCTGTTGTTGCTTTTGATGCGTTATATTTTGCATTTCTGCTCCGTTCTCATAATTATAGTAATAATATCCCCCGTTGATACTATTAGGGTCGTTATTATCGCCAATATTTCCATTGTTGCCATTAAAATTTGCCCCATTAGGCTGCTTCAACTGTACTGCTTTTTCCTCATATAGTATCGTACTGTGATCCAATGCTCTCAGATCAAACATTCGTATGGATCCATCCGCCCCGCATGTGAAAAACATATCGCTACTATTTGTCACAAACACCACATCATACACCTCCTTATCGTGTGCTATTAGTTGTGTTTTGGCTTGCTGTGTTTCAATATCCCATACCGTACATGTCGTATCAACGCTACTTGTTATTATTACCCCTTTGTCCATTCGGTTCCAATCAAACGACGTCAGCGGTGATTTCTGCCCTAGTTTCTATTTTCATACCCCCCCCCACAATCATACATACATACATATATCTAGTTAGTTTTTAAGAATAATCCTTTTTTTATCTGTTACCAGTAAATCAACTTCTTTTCATATATTACATGTATACATACCGCTTTTAGTTTGATCCTATCATAAATCCCTTGCTTTCTGCTGCTGGTGCTACTTTCGCCGCCTTTTTGTCTGTCCCATCGTTTATCTCCCCATTGTACCATCATTCCTTTTCCTTCACCCCCTTCTTCACGATCAGTCCTCTCAATTCCATTCCCTATATCCCCACTGCCAGTGCTTACATCTCTGTGTAATTTGTTTCTCCTGTCCATCTCACCCCCCTGCGCCATCCCATCCATTCCCATATTACTCCCCTCCCTCATCTGATTTCCACCCCTTTTCTCTTCCTCTCGCTCCCCATCCATAAACTCATCGTCATCAATTTCATCAAATGCTACCTCATCTTCACACTCTTCTTGTTCATCTTCCTTGTCCCAATCGCTCTCATCTATCGTTTTATATTCCCATAGTCGCAACATATCTCCTGTTGTAGCCAATAGCTCTGTACCTTCCTGATAGCTCTAGTGTTGTAAAACACAGCTTTGTTACGACTTTGCTCACTTTTCACCAGCTTGATTCTCCTCTTAGCTCTTGAAATGTTAATAATACCACCATGTCTAATACTTGCTTTTTTTTTCATATACTACTTACTTGGTCTGGCTTCCATTTTATTTTGGTAACTGGGTACTCCACCTTAGCTCGCCCAGTTACCTGGTAATCTGGATATATTGGATCCGATAACCTTGAATACTTCCTCGATAGTTCTACCACTTGAATCTATTTCAAATATCAGTTTGCTCTTAGTCGGTCGACCTGTTTGCCCATCCAAGTAATTTAAAAATAAGCAATATCAAATGTTCACGTTACATAATTAACCGGTTTTTCCATCAGGCTCCCTAAAGCCAAGCGATGTTCATTCAATCCCTCTGTTTCAGCCCAGTTGAGCGTTCCTATCGTAAATGGTGCATAGTAGTTCAATATTTCTTTATTCACCTTTGATTTCGAGTTCATCTAGAGTTTGACCTATGTCCTAGTGTTTGAATTTGCTGCTATTATTGTGGTTTATGTATATTGATTGGGGGGGTTTTTTATTAATACATTTTAATCTTATTTTTCAAGAAATAGTTGGATAATTTTTGAGTTGCACTCTACTTAAATACCAAAATTCGAATTTCAAAACAATATTTCCATTTTGCGCTTGTATTTTTTTCGTGTTTTACATTATAGTCAGCCGTAAAAACTATTCTCCTCCTACCTCTAAATCCCGAGGAAAAAAAGAAAAAAACTATGCTATAACACCATCAAACCCACTATATATAAAAAAGCAATACTAGATATTTAAATACTATTTATTTCTCGGCTCTTATTTATTTAGACTTGGGCTTTCTGACAGGACGAGTATGTTCATTCAGTACCACCGATGGCAAAAGCCAGTTTTCTATGTAGATCCGCCCAATTGCATAGCATATGGTCGCAGTTAGCAAACATAACAACACTGCTGCCGTTGTTGTGACATTAGCCGAATCCTTGAACTCTGGGCTACCAGACATTGGCAAACTAGGTGTAAATCCTTCAAACCATAGTACATTGATATTGAATGACGCTAGCCCCACCACCATAGTTGGTACTGGTCGATGTATTACTATGTTTGTTGTTTTTTTTTTCAAGTTTTTGAATACAAATTATCTCGATGTGATTAAATAGTATTGCTATTTACCTGGATAAACCGATCCTGAGACTATATATCCACTTTGTCCGTGGAGAACCGCATTTAGGTTTCCAGAAACACGAATCTCGTTTTTTTCACCCTCGGTTTTCTGTAAAGGTATAAAAACAGGTAAATATTCCGGTTTGGGATCCTTACTTGCCGCGATTCTGCACTTGAGTGGTTCTACAACAACAACAACAACAGCAGCAGCACAAAAAAAGTCAATAGGTATATTATTAAATGCATCGTTAACTTCTCACATGAATAAACCCATGATTATTTGCAATAAAAACAATAGATACAACAATATATAGAGTCAAAAAATAATCGATAACTAAACCCAAGACTTACTATTTAAAGATACAAGTTTTAGCATTTGTTGATAGAACCCACTGCTTTCGGGAAATGAACAGTGTACTACTTCGTCGGCCCCATAGTTAAATGCTAATGATTTTCGCGACTATTTGTGTTATCGCAAAAATATAAAGCTTACTCTGCTGATTTCATGTCAAGACAGTACCATGAATAACATAAAGATAATAAAAGTTAAAGCGCACCTCTAAACAATTGGGAAGTTCAAAATACTTTTCTTCTCCATCAATGTCTTTTACTGCCTCTCCATCTTCCTTATAGACTAGGCACTTTAGCTCAATACGATCATTCTTCTCGTAAACTATTTTCAGTATTCAAATATATGTTTTACGTGTTCTATTCTCTCGTTTCCCCTATCTAACTATATAGTATTTTTTTAAAAAAAGCGAGATGAAAAAATAGAAATAAAAGGGAAAAAAGTGTTACTGCTAGGTTTGTACTGATCTATAGCCGTTGCCAGTCCATTCACCAAGAAAAGTGCTAGAATCTATAGAATTATCCTCAACTAGTTGTCAAATTATTCATTTAAATTTCATTTCATCGGTCCATGTTTATACTATTACACAAATGATCAACGTATAGTCACTTACTAGTTTACAGCAAAACATATTAGCAGCGTCTTTTTAATTTGCAATTTGTCTGCTGAATTTAAGTTTCCGATTTCTATAAATCTCAAAAATACACTATTCAACTTGGTATGGTACTGTCGTTCGTAAATCGTTTATTTATAAACACTATATTTGTTTTCAGATGACAATTTACTACATAAACATTCTTAATTTATAAATCAACAAATCTTTGGTAAAATAGAAACGATAGTGAATAATGAGAATATCCAAAATACGCAAAATTAAAGTCCGATATATCTTGCTACTACTCGCATACCAATAGGAATTACTAAATTTTTTATTCGCGTATTTAGAAGCATAATGAATCTATAAATAACAGCAAACCGTGCTTTTAAATCTTTATTTTAGCACATACGCGATTTTTTAGCAAATAAACATGAGCTCTGAGCATGGCTTTGGTAGCTGCTTTTTATAATTATATACTAACCCACATTTTTTGACTAAATATAATTCATAAGGATTAAAGATGTGGTCCCACTCTGTCTTCATTTAGTATTTTTCTCTACCTTATATAACTAATTAATAACTTGGCCCGCAATATTTGCTTCCTTGTGTCTTATTTATTGTTGGTGATGTCGTTGTATAGTTACGAACTAACTTTATCATGATGTATTTCAACTGAGATATAGAGTATTCCACATTCGACATATGGTGCTAACATTATATTAGAATACAGGTCTAATCCTTGGCTGTTAATTGCACCAAAAAAAGCAACAATATAAACCACCACAAAAACTCGTTAAGGCAATATTACTCTGATTGATAGTTTCGAGGCAAAGGTACTTATCATGCCTGGAGACAAAGCCATCAGCAAATGTTACAATTGCTTAGTTGGTATCACATTTCATCGGTTTATTTTGTTTTTTGTGGTTATATACTTTCCCCTGCATGTGCTTGAAAAGAAAAGACTGAGTTTGGACGCTAACACATGACTTGATTCTGTTTTATTTTATTTTCAAGGCATATTAAAAGATGACACTTTGACAAGTGAATAGGTAGAGGTGGTTAAAGTGAATTGGAAAAATGGAAAAATGGAAAAAAAACCTGCACAATTTGAGCTAGTTTTACCATTTTTGAACCTTTTGATGTAACCAAATTATAAAACCAGTTTGAAAATATAGCTGTTGAAGTGCGAATGTGATGAATGCTTTAGTGTCAAAATAATTTCATCTGTTTCCTTGTTTCAGCTGAACTATTTGGCTTTTGAAGGCAGATGCAGATTTGAATGGCAAATAATTCCTATATATAACCAACACCATTCCACACCAAAAAGGAATCAAGCGAAAAAAAACAATAAATAGCCAGAGTTGAGTTACAGTACTATTATTCAGTTCTCTAGCAATAATAATAATAATAATAATAATAATAATATTGATTTAATAAGTGCTGTTCAAGTAAAACACACCAAGACTATTTGGAACAAAAAATGAGCCTTCCTCTTGAAAAATTCAAAGATACTTCACTAACTAAAGAAACACTCGCAAGTGAAAGAAAAAAGGCGAGGTTTTCACCAAATGAACTTGGTGATTTTATTTATGGCAAGGAATATCGCGAAAGAGTTGCAAGAATACTCAAAGTTCTCAGAGCTGAACCAGAGATATTCTCTAACGAGGATATATACTTTCTGAATAGAAGTGAGCTGATAGAGAGATATTTAAAGCGAGAACGTAGACTTGTTGAACTCTACAGGTAGTTGTTGTTAACATTATACTTGCTCTTATCTAATGTCCATATATATATATATACCTGTACCATTATCACTAATATAGTATTACGGCCTGAGATCAATACACCTTGGTATTAGAAATTAAAATATAATATTTTTAACTCAACTTTCACTTTTAAAATAATAGAAGTGGTAAAATACAGAATGAAGATATTGAATTCACATTCAAGCTTTACGGCACTATGGGCCCTTACACTTTATCACGTGGAGCATTTTTACCCGCAGTTGAAAAACAATCAAACCCAGAGCAAATTGAAAAGTTTGTTAAACCAGCAGAAGAATACAGAATCATTGGATGCTATGCACAAACCGAACTGGGTCACGGATCTAACGTTCGTGGGATGGAGACCACCATTACCTTTGTTGAGGAAACTGACGAATTTGAGGTTAACTCGCCGAGTTTAACGTCGGCAAAATGGTGGATTGGTACTATGGGTGTTCATGCAACACACGCGGTTGTGATGGGGCAGCTGATTATCAAGGGAAAGAATTACGGTGTCTTCCCTATTGTTGTGCCCTTGCGATCATTGGAAGATCATAAACCACTTCCAGGTGTGTATATTGGTGACATTGGACCCAAATTTGGGGTAAACGTAATGGATAATGGATATCTATACCTCGATCATGTGCGCGTACCACGAATTAATCTGTTACAAAAATACATAAACGTTTCACGAGATGGGACGTTTAGTCGGATAAAAGGTGCCGATCCCCGAATGACATATATTTCAATGGTTCAGTTGAGAACAGGAATAGCCTCTGGGATGGGTGTTCTTTTGGCAAGAGCAGTTACTGTTGCCACCAGATACACTGCTGTACGCCGACAGTTTGGAAAGGTAGGAAAACCAGAAACACCAGTATTAGATTACGGAATTGTCCAGCATCGAATAATCCCACTGATTGCTCAGGCCTATGCCATGATCGGAATGACTCATGAACTTAAGAATCAATTTGTAAGAACCACAGATGCAATTGCAAAAAATGACTTTAGTTTATTGAAAGAAATGCACGCAACAAGTGCTGGTCTAAAGAAGTGGAGTACAACAATAAGCATCTATGGAATTGATACCTGTCGTCATGTATGTGGTGGCCATGGATACTCGCAGTTCTCTGGATTGAACCAACTGTTTACAGATAATTATCCTGGTATTATATACGAAGGCGATAATTACATTCTTGCTCAGCAAACCACAAGATATGTACTAAATATTGCTGGGGATTTACTTAAGGGGAGCAGTGACATTGAAAATAATGATACAACCAGGTATATGCAGCGATTCATCACTAAGAGTAATGTCAGTCCTAGTACATCAGCGTTGACTTGGGTTGGAAGAACTGCCAACCAATTAATTTCAAACAGAACCACACTTATTGATCTTCTGGCATATCGCCTGGCATCTATGACCTCAGATTTGGCACAAAAAATACACTTTAAGGGACATAAGTTTGAAGATTCTCTTGTAACCGCTCAAGCGATATCAATGGCACATTCAGAGTTTATAGTCGCCCTGTACTTTGACCGCTACCTCAAAACACTTCCACAAAGTTCACCACTAGCACCAATCCTCGATTTGATGTTTGTCATATCGG
>LSSK01000565.1:0-10288 GCA_001969505.1 Zancudomyces culisetae | reverse complement strand
TATGCGCATGATCTATATTTATATCCGCTCTCACTTTATTTGTCGTCAATGTCGACCATATGGATATACTTCCATCATCGTGGCCAGATACCAAATATTTTCCTCTATCCTGTTCCATTGGATAGCCCATTGCCGTCACCGATAATTTCCTGTTGCCCTTAGATTTACCCGCTCCTCTCACAACCACCACTTCTTGCTGCTTCAAAGGACTTTCTACATCCCACACCCGTATAGTCGCATCTGTAGCTGCCGTTATAAACTTGTTTTTGTCACTAGGATCCCATAAACAACTTGTTAAAGATGATACGTGCCCATTCGTGTGCCTCATATCCTTTAGGTACATGTCGCCCCTCTTGTATTCTTGTCTATTTTAGTTTATACGTTCCGCCATTATTATTATCAATCTCATTTGCGTTTTACTCAATAACTAAATAACAATAAAAATAACATAACAATAAAAATAACATTTGCAACTTACAGCATTATTCCATTTCGATCAAATAATCGAACTTGTGGTGAAGTCGTGGCTGCTAAAAACATTTCTCCAGTTAAACTGAACTTTAAATCATTTATCTAGTTTAATAAGGTTTTATACATGATTTAGTATTTATATTAACGCGCTTGTTTCAATAAGATCATATAAAATAAAAAAAGCAAACTGATGTTTTTTTTACCTATATATACATTACATATATAAATACATTGTTACACTTACCTGATATCCCTCAGCAGCTTCGATTTCTCTAAACGATTGTAGCCTAGAATCCATCCCTCCGAAATTCCACAACTTCACCTTGTAATCATACCCTCCCGTAATCATCCTAGCACCAGAATCCTCCCAATCAATCGCCGTGACGGTCTTGTAATGGCCATGTAGGACCCCGCTGCCCATAAGGCTGCTCTTGATTTTGTTTGCGAGCTCTTCGTTAACAGTTCCAACTGATCCCCTTTGTGCATCTTCCCTGTCATCTGTAGCTTTAATACTATCTTCTGTCCTGGTCGGAAGATTAGATGAGTTTTTGGATGTATTCGACTGTTTTTCGTTTTGTGTTTCCCCAGATTCGGATGCCTTGGATCTTTTTGAACCCTGTTGTTTATACAAATTTACAAAATTCAGCTTATTTATTGCCATTCTTGACTTTCCATTTGATTCTTTTGGTTGAATACTATGTTTCTTTTACTTTTTATTTAATATTTGATTGTAAAGTTGGTATTTCTTTTAAAACCATTAAACAAAAGCTAAAAATGGATTTTTATAGCATTTATATGTTTGGGACTCATCACCTATAAAAAAAATAAATACTCTTCCAGAAAATCTGAAAGTTAAACCCAAAAAAAAAATCATGAATAAATACCCTCTTTCCCACAAAGCAGATCGGCAAAATCAACTTGCTTTCCTAGTATGTTTGTAGCTGTTCGAGACCAATCTTGATGTATTTTATAAAAGATAGTTGTATTTTACTTTTATTTCTAGATACATATAAAATAACACAAGGACTACGAGATTAAAAATGCCAAAAGGGAGAAAAAAAAAAGAATAATGAGTAATCAGATTTATTGATTTTTGATAATCTTGAAACCCAGAGGCTGCGGCGTCTTGTTGCTGATTTGTTTAGTCACTATATCAACTTTTACAAGCTCTTTCAGTCTAAGGATTGCTCCTGCAACTTCTGGTGTGATTTGATGGTAGGTAACATACCCGACGCGCTTAAGCCCCATCGCATTCGCTCTATCTCGAGTGCTCTTCTTTAATCCAATCAATGATCGAATCAGTTCGACTCGGTACATTTTATTTTCCTCAGGTTGTGCAGGGCTATCATCGGTCTTGATTTCTGCGTTTTGTTTTAGCATTGGTAATGTCGAAAATGTTGATTTATTTACATTATAATTCACACGTAAAGCTGCTGGTTTCGATATTGCTGATTTGAAAATCGATCTGTTGGTAACTGGCAAGATTCTACCCGCTACCTGATACAAACTGTTTGCCTTAAACATTTCTGTTGCACCTTTCTGTTTATCTAGATAGTTTTAATTTTATGATTCTATTAAGATATGGAAGATAATCGTTTAATAGTAGATAAATTTTAGACCAAAAATAATCAAATAATTTTGCCTGATGTGATATGATTTCTTTTTTTTTCTTTTCCAGTTGCGATTATTTGACGGCCAAAAAAATTTTCTATTGGTAGTGAATGTTAATTCCAAAACGATCATTTAAATATCTACAATACAATACAATACAATACAATACAAAACAAAACAAAACCCCTTAAGTTGAAGAAAGCAGACAGTTATAATAAAAGGAGGAGAGAACTATGAGTGGTGAAGGGTGAAGAATGTAATATGAAATATGGTACAACTTTTTATGTAATATATCAAACAGATAGCAATGATGGGTAGAAGAAAGAATAAAGTTTATACTATACTAAACCGACAACCACACTTTACTCGAAAAATGAAACGACCTTTTTTTTCTATAAGGATGTTTCAAAGTTCAGAGTCAAACTAATACCAAAAAGCGTTGAAAAAAGACACTATCTAGCATAAAACATCACAAAAGGGATGTTGTGCTTTTATTGCCTTTTCTGCCAAGGCTGAATACACAGCATTTGGGATAAACCAAAGAACAAGGGAAAGTTTATTTGATTCTATGATATATAATCTATCTGGTTTTTATTCTTTGCAAATGTTTTGCTACTTTTAGATAGCATCTTATACCCCTTTTATAACGGAATTAGAAACAAAACAAAAATAAGCTGGAACATGCTCCAACAAACATTTGTATGAAGTTTTATCACAACCAAATCCTCTTGTAATTAATGATACATAGTGGAATCATAGAAAAAGTGCTGGGATGGGGGTAGGGATAAGGACAGGGATAGGCCAAGAGCAAAACAGTTCACGTGCCAGAAAATATGTGTGGATTTTATTTATTTTTACAAATTATTTCTCATACATTGCTTTTTTTTTTGTTGTTTGGAAGGGATAAAACATCATTGAACCTGGTTTGCTTCAATTTAACTTTTAATAAGTATTATTGTTCATATTTTAAGCAAGGTGTAAAAATGGAACCAGCTAGAGAACAGAACGAGAGAAGAGGTAGCGACGAGCCACTCTACAAAGTTTTTATAGGCACAGGAATAACATATGGACCATTTGTAGGACCGAAATACCAGTAAGTTGTCAGTATTATACTCGTTTACATATATTGTTTCGTTGTTTAAGAGTGTGTTATAATTTAGAGAAACGTTTGACATTGACGGCGATACAACGCGAATGACTGTTGAACACGAAAAGTGTATTACAGCCGAAAAGGGAAAGGCACCACGGTTTGTAAGAAGTTCTAGTACACTGAGCGGGTAAGCGATATATGCTACAATTTTCTGGTTTACAATTTATTTATTTTTAAATAAACGTTTTTTTTGAAAAGGAAGAGGAGTGAAAGAAGAGTACTTACTGAAGTTATTACTAATGGCTTAGAGAAAAGCTGGTCGAGTTTATAAAAGGTATAGAATCATTGGAGCAGGTTAGCATGCCAAAAAAGCGTGTGGATACCGATTTGCTCGGAGCAGATACATCGATAGTTGTAATTAAACATGGATCCAGGGTCTGGGGATACGGTAATACTGTGTTTTGTATTTTTGAAGTCAGTAAATTGTGTGGATTGTAGATTTTGCCATATTAATGTACTAATGTACTAATGCTAGGGCTAGGCATGGACATGTCCTCCGAGTCACAAATGCAGGGGTGCTGTACCGATTATGATGATGAGCAAAAGGTTGAGCACAATGAGGGTAACGACAAACTATTCACTAGCGCAGAAAAAACCTTATACAAAGAAATATCGGGCCGATTGTTAAAGCTATTACAGGAATAGATTGAAACAGAATAAATATGATGTTTATACTAAGCAGTTTTTCCTTTTCAAAGAGTTGTGTTTTACAATCAGTACATGCGATAGTGATAGCACTATGGTGGAAAATATTAAATAAAATGAACGTAAAAGAACCAAGTGTCTACTCGTTTAAAAGAACATATATCTCGTTTTATTCAAATTGAATCAACGAAAATGGCGCCATAAAATTTTGATTTTGAAAAAAAAAAGAAATCATGAACAGAAAATCGCCCAAAGAAGAAAAGTTATACTAGTGTGCTTATTAGGACTGCATTTTTTTTTCAACTCTCGATAGTATATTAAACTTTTTTACAAAAACTAGAGTTAGAGATAGAATTGTAGAACATATGGAGATGGAAATAGACACGGTCTCGATATTTTTGGAAAATAACGGCAATACCGTTGACACTTCAGAAAGTAGCACAGCTGTACAGTTTTCCAAAAGAGAAATAAAAGAACAAAGAAAACTGGCACAAAAAAAGAGTGAAGCGTACAATACCTTTCACAAACTTGAGCCATGTACGAAAGAGGAAAACCTCAAAAATAGGAATAATGACGGGTATTTCTCAAAGTTACCCAGAAAAACGATGATTATTGTGAATTTGGGAATTGGCCAAGTTGGGGGCGTAACCAGCAATGAACAGCTGGAGGGAATATTTCAGGGATATAAGGGGTTTGAGCGTGTTATTATTGTCAAAGGAAAGGTAAGTGCAATCCGGACTTTGGGCAAAGTGGAATGATTGTAGTAACAAGAATAAATATTGATACTTTTCTTAGCCATATAGTTTTGTTGAATTCCGTGGGGGTGACGATGCAAAAGTAGCTAGGGATGAGATGCATGAAAAGCCATGTAACCAATTGGGCGGCAAAATATTGTTTCTAGAGTATATAAACCATGTCGATTTTGCGTATTTGACTGATCGGAAAATATCTGCGCTTAGCCTAAGTGCAGACATAGACACATCGACAGAGGCAGGTGCTGAAGCAAGTAAAGAGAGTAGCAGGACTGATCAAATTGTAGACAACAAGGATGACAGAAGGAAGATAAAAGTCAATGGGTTGTACTATATTCCAGATTTCCTTAGCCAGGAGGAGCAGGATGAGCTCTTGAAGGAGGTAGCCGGATTTGGAGGCGATCAAACTGAGGTGGAAGAGGGAGGTGAGAGAGAGCCGGGAAAGAGTAGATACTTTTGTATACAAAACCGTAAAATGGTAAGTTGGTGATAAATGTATTGTCGATATGCTTAGCTTTATAGGTTTATTCAGAGAGTGAGGGTAAGAAGGAGGAAAATGATGAAGTGTGAAAGGAGAAAGGAAAAAAGAATAATTGTACAAAATAAAGTAGTACAAAGGAAATTAACAAAAAATTAACAATGATGAAAATAGCAACATTATGGCCATGCATTTGACTATAAAAAAAAACACATTGGGGGAAACCAAATAGGAGAGCATGTGGTAAAGCAGAAAATACCACAGATGATAATGGAAAAGGTAATAAACAGAGCCAAAGAAAAGCTGAAGAACGTATGTGAAGGGATGGATAATACAGAATACGACCAACTAACAGTACAGAAATACGAACCGGGAACAGGAATCTCATTTCACGCGGATTCACACACAGCATTTGGAGAAAACTTACTAATAGTATCGCTGATGGCACCAATAATAATGGAATTCAGACACCCATCAACCGGGTCGCTTGTAGAGCAGGATTTACAGGCGGGAAGTTTGGTGGTTCTGAGCGGAGACGCGCGATACGGATGGGAACATGGAATCCGTACAAGAAGAACCGATGTGATGGCGGGAGGAATAATGCGAGAGCGGAAAGAGCGATGGAGCTTGACAATCAGAAGCATTAACCGGGACATAACATGTCGGTGCGAGTACCAGGCACTGTGTGATCAAAATACAATGTTTGTTCGGGAACTTAGAAGAAAACAGCGGGAGGAGGAGTAAAGTCAAAGACTAGGGCCTTGGCAGATTTGCAGCCACACAGGAATCGGGTTTCAGATAAACACAGCGAGTTGACGGGAGAGTCACAGACTTTGATACGGTGGTTAAGCTTGTGACAGTCCAGATTCCATACACATACAGAGCCGTCATTGTGGCCACTGATTAGCCGGAACGAATCGGTAGCGATCGACCACACACCCTCGCCCTGATAGCACAGCACTTCCAGGCACTTGGCAGAATCGGCATCCCACACGCGAATGGTTCCGTCAAGTGATGCTGAGTACAGCAATTGTGATGTGGCACTAGTTGCAATACATCGAACGCTGAGTGAATGGCCGTTATAGATGTGAGTGCATCGGAGCGAGTGAATATGCCATCGCTTGATCAACATGTCGTCTGAACAGCTGACTAGCGAATGGTCGTGCAAAAACAACAGTGCATTAACAGCACCAGCGTGGCCTGCCAAGTCGTAGCGTGTCGCATTGGAAAAATCATACACACTGATTGTGCCATCGACCTTTCCTGCTGCGCACACTGTGTTCAGCATTGTCAGTGCCGTAACCCCGACGCCTTCTTCCATTGCAATTGTGCGTATACACTCGGCTCGTCGGTAACACCAAATCTTGATTGTGCCGTCCAGCGACCCTGATACCAGCTTACAGTCGTCCAGATACAGCGATGTAATTGCATCGGTATGGCCCACAAGCGTCTGCACATGATCCCCTGTTTTGACGTCGTTGATACGGATTGTGTTGTCTGTGCATGCTGATGCCATGTATGTCTCGTTGCCTTGTACACACACCACCTCCGACTCGATTTGTTGTGCCTCAATTATTTCGTACTGCAGCTTTCTCCAGTTTTTGACTACTGCTTGCCGTCTTGCATATTCTCTTTTCCATTTCCTACGTGTGTCACTGTTCGTCTTATTTTTGTTATCGTATTGTCCACTTTGCTCCTCTCCACCACTGCTGCTTTCTCCTTCGTTCCCATTTTCGTAACTCTGCTGTATTTCTCGTTTGCTACAATCTAAGAGTTTTTTATTTATATCTTTTGATAAATCCTTCTCACAAATATCAACACCAGTACCACTAGAACCATTCAAGCTACCAAGTGCATCTTCACCACTAACACCGCCAAAACCACCGTTGCTACCGCTACTACCGTTATCATCACCCTCCTCCCCTCTTTCTCCCTCGGTTGTTTCCCATTTTTCTCCATTACCATTTGCATACAGCCTTCTGTCCTTAGGTTGAAGACGAGGCAATCCCCAGCCACATTTTTCGCAGATTTTGCCTATATGCTGTACGCACATTCTCTGCCATATTAGTTCATCATCAGCCATCCGTGCCCAGGCTCGTGATACCTGACACGCCTGAGCCAATGTCTTTGCATCCATATAATTTAGGATATGAAAACTTATCTCTGGTGGTAAATTTGTCAAAAAATCTATCCTTAAATGCTTAGGAACCTCTTGGTTCAGATAAGACAGCTGATTTGTGCATGCTATGTTTACAATTCCCTTCAGCATCATTAATCTACCTTCTGAGCTTCCTTGGCTAAATAACTCTATCACCTTATATATTTTTTCTTTCTCGCTTTGGCTAAAGTTTTCCAGTTGCTATTTGAAATCAGTTATATTCAATATATATGTGTATAACCATATTTTGGTTCCAATTTCACCAATGTTTGCTGGAAGCAGGTCATGACCATTATAGCCTCGATCTAGACCTTCAAAAACAAAAAACAAAACAAAAGCAAACTTACCATTTTAAAACTAGAATCTATCTTTTGGCTTTCAGTCAGGTATGTGTGCGACGAGTGTCTATAGCAACTGGCTTTATCGCTTTTTAGCTTTTTAAATTGACTTTTTTCTTCATTCTCTGATCCATTTATTTGTTCTGTTGAAAACGAATGCCCTTCTACCAAAAATCTATTCCCTTCGCTGCTTTCATTAACAGCAGCATTTTCGGGAAAACTTCTTTTGACTCCTTGCATCCTAACTTGACTTGCTTTACTTGTAAGGGTGGATGGTTGGAGTTTTTCCCTTTCTCTTTTTGCTTGTATTCGATACTAAGTTGGATTACCCTAAAATTTTGCTTTTTTTTTTGCACGTTTGGTTCTGAGTTCAAACGTTCGGTTAATTAGGGTTGGTTAGGTGTAGCTGTACTTGCACTTTAATCAATATATTTTGGTGGGATTTCGAGATAGAATGCAATTCATAAAAGTAAACTCGATATTCCTTATATTTATGCACTTTTAATCAACCAGGCGAATGGGTAATATAATATTTATTATCTTTGCACAGTTTGATTTCTTTGTGTTATAAATAACCTTGTAGCCCAATTTGGGTTGCGGTAAAATGAAAAAAAAACCCGTTCTTGTCCATTTTAACCACTGAGTTTTGGAAAACGAACAGCATGCTAGGCAGAATTTTTGTTCAAATTTTGCAAAAAATTTGCCAATCATTACTAATCTTTTGTTTCACTTTTTTTTGTTGTTCCTAAATCTTTAGCCAATTGTTTTACAGGTTTTCTACTTTTCTCTGGTCCTGCGAAATTAGCCATGTTTTCATTTTTTTCTTTTTCCAGAATTGAATAGAATCAATGAAAAATATCGATAAATGATGCGAATATTAGTAATGTGAATTGTAAATTTTATCTCCAGTTTGGCTTTTGTATCTGTCTATTATTAAGGCTGGTAAAAAAAATTAAAAATTACCAAACCTGGAAAAGAAACAAAAATGGCTATATTTGGACAAAATTTCTGGGATCGAACCGGGACTGGACTAGGTAGAATTTCCACCATTTTTTTAAATGGCATTTCCAGAAAATCATAAAAGACCCTTGGAGAAAACATCACTTTTCCGTTTAGGTGTTGGGTGGAACGTGCATTCGTCATTTCATGAAAATGTTGCGCTTTTTTACGCTATCTGCTAAGAAAAAAGGGTTTCGTTTAATTGCCACGCATCATCTTTCATTATTATAAACAATCCCGAATGAACCCAGCTACACGCAAGTGCCAATCTTGCTCTTCATGCACCGTCACCAGTGATGGTGATCTTCCCTTGCAGCAAAATAGCTGCATTTTGCAGAAAACTCCATTTATTTTTTACTCGGTAGCTGCACAAAAAGCACAAATGTACACATTAAAACAGATTACTTTACATGCATAGCCAAACCCCACTACATTTACTTTGATTTATCGTACCTAATAGAGAGGGTGTGGTGTGTTATGCTGAAAATATAATACATTCGTTTAGATTGATTTATAGGATATGTTGTGCAGAATTTGCTAAATGTTACATTATTTTATACTTATGTTGCTAACAAGTTTAGAAAATCACGTATCCCTGTTAAATTGAATGCTAATAGTAGTTGATAGATTAGTAAAGCCAGTTAACGAATATAATAAAGAAGCTTGGATAGCCTCACAAGTTGTGTCAAGTTCAAAGTATCCCTGCTATTTATAAACCTGGTTAGACAACTAAAAAGAATTAAGCCCTTACAACCCCACTGATTTATTGTACTAGTAACAAAACATCCTATACAATACTATTGTTTTTCAAGATGCTGGAAGCTTTAAAAAAATACAATCAACCACAATGTGAGTATTATTAATATCCCAAGTTTATAACTGTAGTACATGTAGTGTATCAGCTCTCAGTTGATATGCCCTCATCCCTTGCTGCCTATTTTTTTCTCTTTTCTGCTTTCTCTTATAAAAAAACAAGCTGAGCCAACCCAAGCTAACCCAAGCCAACCCAAGTCAACCCAAGTCATGTGTAGTTTTTGAATCAATTGTATCAGCTGGAAAAAAATTTTTTTTTTCAGATTTTTGCTCAATTCAATTCCCAAAACTCAATTTTCATTAGCCATAGCTTCTTTCTTGGTTGTAAAAAGCCTCAATCTCGCCACCACAAAAGTTCCGTTGTATAATAGCACTGGCAACCTGAAACAATATTTGATTGCCAAGAGAAATAAAAAAGCATAGCAAAGAAAAGAAAAAAAAGAATCAAGAGTGCATGAACATGAGCATTGTTGAAAAATTATCCGAGATCTTGCTAAATGAGGACAAAAAGTACCCAATGTACCAACGGTACAGAGCACTGTTTAGCTTAAAGGGCCTGGGAACACCAGAAGCAGTTGATTTAATCATACAGGCTCTTGAAAAGGAAAACGAATCCGAATTGTTTAAACACGAATTGGCCTACTGTTTGGGGCAGTTACAGGACGAACGTGCCATTTCTACCCTGAAAGGGCTGGTTAGTGACAGCTCAGAGTTTGTTATGGTCAGACACGAGGCAGCCGAATCATTGGGTGCTATATCAAATCTGGAATGTATTGAGTTTTTGAAGCAACATCTGGCTGATCCATGCAAAGAATTGGCACATACCTGCGAAATAGCAATCTTGAAAATCAAACATGATCACAGCGTCAACGG
>LSSK01000564.1:0-22665 GCA_001969505.1 Zancudomyces culisetae | reverse complement strand
AGAGTGTAAAGAGGAAAAAGCATGTTGTAGACGGCTAGGAGAACAAAATGATGAGAGAATGAGATCCTTATGTTCGGCTGGCCGTACTTGTGATGATTTTTCCATCACACTGGGTAAGCCCATCGCAAAATTAGGCGTATATTGTACTGAGAATAAAATGGGTATGACGTATTGTGTGGGTCTACCACGGACCAATACACCATTCACTTATTTTATAAGAAGCTCATTAACGCACTCCATCGCTGTACCGTTCCTGGCGTTTTGACGACATAATAGAAGGGAGTCACAGGACTCTTGCTTTTTATTTTTGATAAAAACAGCTACGCAGATTTGATCACAAAACCAATTAAAACTGCAAAAAGATGTGGAAGTGTAGTGTCACTGGAGACCCTGAGACGTTAACAACAGGACATCGAGAGAATCCCAACATCCTGAGCCCCGCGCATGAAAACGCAGGAAAAGCGAACAAAGAGTACTATGATTGCACCACCCAGGCTGCGGCAGTTGCCGCTATTTTGCCTGGCGTTATTTATATCTCACTTCCAAACAGATCAGCAAATTATCCAACCCTCGCAAAACGCAAGGTTTGAACGCCAAGTCACAAAGCGATTACTCGCAAACACCTCCCCCAAACACTTTTTCCACCTCCCCTCGGTTTATGGCGGAACCAAAGACTTGAGGGAGGTGGAAGAAGCGCAAGACCAAAAATGTCCTCAACTTAAAAAAAAGTCGGAGCATTCACGGTTTTGGATGGGGGAAATGGAAAGTACTAGGCTAAATACGGTTGGTTATGGTGGTTTTTTGTCCCATTCAATTAAGAACAATACGCAAAACAACCAATAAGAGTGAGCAAAGATACCAAATTCAATAAAACTCGGGTTTTGACAGTTTGAAAGATAAGTTATGAGTTATGGGGAAAGTACGTACAAGTAACTAGCCTCAATGGGAAGCGGTAAGTTTGGAAAAAATCAAAGAAAATCGCGAGTATTTCAAACCATAATTTGTTCGAGTTTTTTGTCTTGTGAGTATATGAAGTAAAAGAGAGAGAAGAGAGAAGAGAGAAAAGATGGAGGAGGGGGGCAAAGTAGAGGTGTACATTTGGAAGTAAGATATTCCGCTTGTTCTGGCTGCTGTGGCCCAGCGAGGCATATCCAGTACTTTGGAAAGTCACTGGCGGCCTGTTGGGTACACGAGACCTGAAACAGGTAGTTTTCAAATTCCCTTTGTCTTCATACCAAACGAGTGCAGAGTCAATGGACCTGAAATGAGCCCAGCTCACAATTTTGTGCAAGAAAATTTAAATTTGGATACAATAGTGTATAAACCTTGTCATACCTAACCATTACAAAGTATGCTATAATGCAAGCAATGGGCTGTTCATACAAAGAAAGAAAAAAACTAAAATGGCAGGTATACCCAAGTCTTTGTAGTATATTTTAGTTAGTGCTTTGTTTTACTTTGCTTTGATTCGCTTTTTTTGGAGCGACTTTGTAATTCATAATGTAGCCTCGAATTGCATCTGAATTTATAATATATCAAGCTTTTGAGCATACTGTAACACCCCCTATAATCGCCTGTAATCGGATACAACTCATTCTATATATATCGAAAAAGCTGTTAACGTAACTAGGCTTTAGAGGGCGAGTAATAGCTGTTTACAAACTAGCCCCTTAATTCCATCTTTGCTTTTTAGCAAATATTCGGCGTTTTTTTTCTTTTCCGCCGCCTAAAATATTGAAATGTAATGAGGAGGAGAGGTAGTGTATTTTTGGTCAAAAATTAGGTTATTCTCTGATTTCAACCATTAAAGTCGACTACGTGAAAGCTGAATGGATTGATATTATTTCCCTCCCCCCAAAATAAGCTGCAAAGCAAACTAGGAAATTCTGCTCTTGGGGCAAAATCAGTCAAATTTTAGAGGCCAATCAGTATCGGGTGCCTTGAACTAATATGACGCGCAACAGGAAAATAAACCATAAACAATGTTTGTTTTTGTCTTGATAATCATCGACATTTTAGCGTGACCTGATTGAGCAAAGTATTTATCCCAAAAAAAGTGCACATAAATTTGTAATCAAAGTTAAAGCAACGTTTTTATTGGTATGCATTTGTAAACAACATAGATCAATTGGCTGTCAACAGGAGTATTAGAAAATAGGTGAAACAGTACAATCCAGCTCGAGGTCTGATTGAGATTTGTACAGGATTTCTTTTTCTAATTTCGATTGAATTAATTGTTTTATTTGATTTGAACTGGCAAACAGAAATGCTTGAATTAATCCCACTTTCCGTTTCGCTAATGTTTGGATTTAATGTAAACTTTGGCAAAAATAATTACAAAAACCGGAGGTTAGTATAATTAGCAATCTTGAGTTATTCGTGTAAATTTGAATTTGGATGGTGATTTTTTACTTTTTTCGCTGTTATCACCATTTTTTTTTTCTTTTAAAATTTATAAACATACACATTAGCAAATGAAGTTTGTTTATTGCCAGTTAAACTGATTAAATACTTTTTTTTTCGCCATCTACAAAACCCCTCTACCAAAACCTGTTGGTGTTTATTGCGAAAAAATAGGTGATAAAGAAGCTTCAGATGTAGAGGCTCGTTTTGTATAGGTTGTGGTTAACCTTTCTAAAAAAACATCGTGCAGAAAGAAAGAAAAAAAAAAACATCGTTTCTGTTATACAGTTTCACTGAGTTTAGTTTTAGTCAAGTAACTCAGCAATAGTTATTTTTTCCGTTAACACTGAATGTTTGATAAGCGTAAAGGGGGGAAAAATGAATAATTCCATCCACACTTTTGGTAATCTCTAAATGCTTAATTACATGCCATTGAATTTCGAAACGAAGAGTAAAACAGTCAATTCTGACAAAACGGATGAATCATACTTGGAACTAAATCAAATATCTCTAATCAAGTTTATGCACTAGTGGATAGGATTCTTAAATAATCATAGACCATTAAATATACTGTTTTTATCATTTACTGTTCCATAGAGAGGACATTGAATACGCTAACAAACAAATACCTAGACCCCAAACGACGCAGATTTACAGATAGAAAGAAAAAAAATCGAAATAAATTGTAAGTTTTTTGTTTTTCTTTTTGCTGATATACTTTTAAAAGTGAAAGCGGGTGAGGGGTGATCGAGTAGGAATGGAATGATACGAAACAGGAATGAAGTGGCTGGCAATAGATTTGTCATTTTCCGCTTTTCGAATATAATTCGAGCCTTATAAACATTTTTTAAGCATAAGGCCCTAATTGAAAGATATTTTGGACACAAACGACCTATAATTAAACCATAGTACTTTACATTCCTTTTGCTTTATCTCCCCCCAGTGTATATCTCGTACCTATTGAGAAAATAATATTTACAATAATTAATTTATACAGTATTACAATAGATACCGGTTCGGGCAACCAAGCAGGGATCACCCTAAATAAAAATAGTTAGATAATAAAAACTTTGAATATAATTAATATAAAATGCCAATCGTGTACGATAGCAATGGAAAAATATGTACGTATTATAATGAACATGATTTATCTGTATTTGTAGCTATTTACTAGCTTTTATAGTTTGACTCTTTTTATTAATATCAAACACATCAATTACATTGAATAGCGTGTGTGTTGGATCAGTATTGTCTTCCAATATCTGGAGGCACATATTTTGTCGGATCACAATTAATAGTAGTATGGAATAACAAGTGGCCGCTTTATGTAGTTACAGGAAATGTGGATATATATATATTTGATCAATTCAATACACGAGATCCTGTAGCTAGATATCTCAGTGTGGAAAATGGAGATGGAACCTATGGAATCACCCTTGAAAACTCACTTTTCAAATACTCAAACACCACTGACTCAACTTTGGAGGATAAAAGAACGTTTGTGCTAGAAATTGTGCCTAATGGATCAACGCCATCGTCCCCTTCTGGCCCTGTGTTTAACGTAATTCGACCGTCTTTTACTTCAACAAGCACACTTTCAAAAACGACTTCTTCTTCTTCTTCCTCCAGCAAAACCACCAGTACCGGGACGCGGACTTTTAGTAGTACAATGTCAATTTCGAGTACTAGTGATGCTGAAAGTACTGAGAGTAGCTCTACCACAATCCCCATCGGACCAGGATCGAAATCCTTGAGTACAGCCGCGATTGTAGCCATTGCTCTTGGATCGGTCTTGTTTTTACTGCTTATTCTACTACTTTTACTCTTTATGCGCAGAAGAAGGAAAAGAGAACGGATGGCAGAAAAACAAGTCAGTAATGACGATGGTGTATTCGATGAATATGACGCACTTGAAGATTCTAATGCCGATATGGACGGCAGCGCCATAACCGCAGGTCTATCAGGCAAAATTGTCACCGACACCAAAAATGAAGACTTTTCCACGTTTGGCGGCAGTCCTCCCTTCCAAGATCCCAAGGCGGTAGCAGGTGTCTATGGCGACTACGAGCTTCCATCCATAATGAGCTCCCCGATGGTATTTGCAGGCCCTCAAAGATCTACAAGAACCAATTCCCAGGGCTCAAATAAATCCAATTTTGCTGGAGGTGGGCCAACTAAAATGGGCAGCCCCGGTTCTGGATTTGTATTAGATCGACCAAACCATTCTACCTCTTTTACTGAACTTGATGCTAGGATTGTTGGAAAAGGATTCCGTGATGCACTGGACAAAGCTCCCGAAAACGATCTAATTAAATCAGACGAGGAAGACGGACAAGGTGGCGATAATTCTACACCCGAACACGAAAACTGGCGGGAAACTATTGCCCATGATAGAATGCAGCGTGCCCTAGAGCAAGACAAGTCGATCAAAGTAGTGGATCTGCATCATAAAGCCACTCCGTTTTCCACCGCCGGTCTTCAGTCCACAAAGTTTTCTGTGAAATCTGATAAACCCTTGTCCACAACGTCCTTAAGTTCCCCCGACCCCGATGCCCCGTCAGACAGTACTGATAAGACCGAACCCGATACATAGTAGATCGGCCTTGCCATCTCTCTGCAACCTGTTTGTTAGATTTTCTTTTATATTCTGCATTTGTATTTTGAGTGTTACTTTTCTTTTATGATCTAATGCTATATAGCCTCGTTTTGTTTTGGCGAACTGCATTGCCAGCAAGTAATAATGATAAATGTTTGTATTTACGCAGACTGGCATTGATAGACCTGGGATGGTAAAAAAAGCAACACTGGGTGGCACACTGACACCAAAACTGTGTCAGTTTGGGACACTCCATACTGTCCAAGCAAGTATATTGATGTGGAAACAGTATTTTTTCTGCTTCATGTTCGCTCTAAAACTTGTATGTCAACGCTACATTCACCTTTTCCCTTCTTACCATCGAATCATACAGACACATTTGAGTTTGCTGCGAATATAAAAAGTTAGCTAAATGACAAGAATCATTTTACTTTACCTCGTTTTCACGTGCCAGTCTTTGTAGTATTTGTTTTATTCCTATTTAATAGATGAACATGAAATTAAAATAGAAACAAGTAAAGCTATCAATTTCACACTTAATTACGAAACAGAAAATCAAACTCAATTCATCCTAGAAAAATGGGGGGGGGGAAGGAATGTAGACAGCCTGAAAGCGCTGCCTATCCCCGTGTTTATCTCTGCATGTGTATCTGTGCTTTTGGATTCCTTTTTTTTTTACTCGAATTAGAAAAAGAACGGTTTCACATTTTCCAGGTTTTTTATTTTTATTTTACTATGTTTTTTTAAATTCTAAACGTGTTGGCTGGAGTATGTATTATAAAAACCCCTCTTCCCCGTTTACTAGTTCATTTTATCAACACTTATCTCTTTTTAAAGTTTTAAATACATAGTAAACAACTTTTAATATATACTCGCAGACGTATATATATGCTTGATATTCTTTTATAAATTACTTTTATACAACTGTCTGTTTGACTTTGAACGCAAAAATGTCGATGAAAGCTATTTATGTCGAGAAACTGCTAACCCACCCGGACCAAATGGTGGTTAAACGCATTCCGATCCCAGAACCACAGGCCGGAGAAATACTCGTTAAAATCGAAGCTGCTGGTGCCAACTTTTTTGATATCCTCATAGTAAGTCACCCAACTCCCCTGCTCTATTGTTACATGCACAGTACCAATTTAGAATAATAAAATACAAATAACATAACACGTAAATAGATACAGGGAAAATATCAAGTAAAGCCAAAACTTCCGTTCATTCCAGGCAGTGAGTTTGCCGGAACTGTGGTCAGGTCAAATGATCCAAAATCTAGCTTTAAGCCTGGTGATCGAGTATTTGGAAGCACTACCACCGGAGCGTATGCTGAATACACTAGCATAGCGAGCGACAGACTGTTTTTGATACCAGAAAACCTTAACTTTGAGGAAGCATGTGGAATTTATGTCACACTTCCCACCAGCTATGCTGCATTGAAGGTCCGCGCAGACATAAAGGCCGGGGATGTAGTTTTGGTTCTTGCTGCAGCCGGAGGAGTTGGAATTGCGGCAGTACAAATAGCAAAGGCCTTTGGTGCCACTGTTATCAGTGCAGTGGGCTCTGAAGAAAAGTTTGACATTTGCAGAAAGGCCGGCTCTGATTATGTAATAAACTACAGTAACAAGAACTGGACCCAAGAGGTTCTCTCGATTACAAAAGGAAAGGGTGCAGATATTATCTATGACCCAGTCGGAAGAATAGGGGAATCACTCAAATGTATCGCCTGGAACGGTCGAGCATTGGTTATAGGCTATGCAGGAGGTGCTATTGAAAACTTGATGACAAATCGCGTGCTTCTAAAAAACGTCAGCATTGTTGGCGTGCACTGGGGAGCATACTACCTTAACGAAAAAGAAACAGTTCCAAAGGTTTGGGAGGGTATCTTTGACCTAATTTCCAAAGGTCTGCTGAAACCGATAGTCTACCAACCTGTATTCAACTCCCTTGAACAGACAAATGAGGCACTGAATACGATTGCTTCCAGAAAGACATTTGGAAAAGTTGTTGTAAAACCTGGTAACTCTACCGAAAGCAAGCTATAGGCTTTTTTTTTCTCTTTTACGTTTATCCCAGACGTATTAAAAGTAAAATTAAATAAATAAATGGAATATTTGGCAGTACTTTAATTAGTTTTGTCATTAACGATGTTTGCTCTTGGAGCTATAACGCTTGTGCACCAAATGTAGAGTTATGTACAAATTTATATTACAAAACACCTGTCCAAAAGAAAAAGCACATTAGTGAAACAAAAAAATAGCTACCCTTAACTTCTAAACGATTTGTAAATGAAACAGCAACATCAACATCCTTAATGTTTGTATCTATCAGCCTTCCATTTGTGCTTATCTCTGATGCAGGCAAATCGGTGTTTTTTGAAATAAAGTCTAGATAATACCCTGCTCTTGTGTAATAACCCACACCGTTTGGATCTGCGCACTGGTATGTTTCACCATCCACCGTGTCTCCAAAACTTGTGACGCCAACAAGCCTCAAATTATCATAATTGTTCTGTTTATTGCTATTGAGCGGATCATCTTCTGTAGCTAATAATGGACCTCCTGAATCTCCAAAACAGGTATCTTTGCCCTTGTATGTTGGGCAGCAGATCTGGCCCGAGTTATTATCGGTAAAATTGTTCCACGGAAGTTTACACTGTGAAGAATCGCCTGTTTTTAGTACTACACCACGCATTGTGTTTGGTATAACAAGACTATTATTTGCTGTCACACCCCATCCCACGGCCAACAAGTTGAGATTGTTTGATATCTCGGCTGATGCTATTTTTATTGGTTTAACTGTAGACGAAAACTCAACCGGGTTTGCCAGCTTAATTAGTGCAATATCGTTTTCATAGTCAAATAAATTCAACTCTGGATGAACTACAACAGCGCTAGCACTTGCAATAGACATGCTCGCTTTACTTGGAGAGCCATATCCAATTGTAATCATTGACGGATCGGCAACCACATAGTTTATTTCGTTTTTGAGCATGGGTCGTTTGTAAAGCATTCTTTTATTGTTAGGCATTAACCCATTTACTAGAAAATCGGTTCTGTTTAGCTCCCCTTTTCTATCTCCATCAACAATAACAAGACAGTGTGCCGCAGTAAGTATCCAGTCCTTGGATATTATAGAACCTCCGCACATTGCTACATTCTTTTTGTTGTATTTTAGCTTGATCAAAACTGAGAATGGATAATTGTTATCTTGTATTGTTACTCCTCCCACTATTCTCGAGTTTCCGTTGTTCGTGGTATCTCCTTTACTCCCCATGAAGAGACTTATAAATATCAATAGTGCTAGATACAGTTTCATTGTGGGTTGGCTTATTTTATATACAATATGCTACAGTTTTTAAAAAATAAAGATAATATTAATAACAACAATAATAATAAAACTAGCAAGTACACATGAATATATATCCTTTTTGGTTAAGCTGTCTACATAAAAACATTTGTCTTTATATAAAGTATACATCACGCCTATCCCACAGTAGGCCAGCTTCACTACTGAGTCGGTTCTATTCACTCTGGCTACTTTCCAAAAGATACATGTAGAGAAAACCGCATTATTTTTCACGACTTTCAAAGTTAGTTTCTCCACACTTTGGAGAGAAATCTCTTACAGCCCGAGCCCCGTTCTAAAAGGCAAAACGGGAAACAGCCATAGGCTGGACAAAAAACCTCTCCAACTCTTTCTAGATTCCCCGTTTTTATCCTCTAAACTCGCTCACTCCTCTCCTTTTCTCTGAGCTTTGTTAGAACAGTTCGAACTTTTCTGAAGCGCACAAAAGTCCAGAATTTTTCTTTACAAAAGCTAAAAAAAATCCAAACTCTGGCTGTTCCACCCACTTAACGCGAAATATTAATTTTTTACAAAGCCCAGATCCTGTATACACACACTCTCCTCTTTTATGACTACTACCGAGGGTTATGCAAAAAGCTAAAGGATCAATCGGTATGTCCTAGAACAAAGATTTAGAACTTTACCCCTTCACACTTCCAGTACACAAGGCCACAACTTTTTTTTTAGCTAGTAGTACATACAAAATAGAAAAACTAAACGGTCTCGGTGCTAGCCTAGCCCATGAGGCTCTGATTTTTCTACCATTTATAATCATTTTTATCATTAATATTATATTTTTTAAAAGTGCGAATTCTTTGAGTGTTGAAAAAAAGTAAAGGACCAAAAAATGTCAACTTCAATACACAAGACACATTTTATAAAATAAAAAAATAATCACATAGCTAAACCACAAGCTGGGGTCGTTTTCAGGACAAGTTTTAGCCACTACCAAACTATTGTGTAAAAAGGTTAATTTTTATTTTCACCTGCATAATGCGTTTAGATTCTTTCCAACATACAGTTAGTATGTATCCACAACAGGAAAAAAGGGAGAACGATTTGTTGGAGATACACATACTGGCAACAGGATTAGCTACTTCGAGTTCCTGGCTCAATTGTGTAATTTCATAAAAACACTACACTACTTTATTATTATCTTACACAAACTCTATTTCTTGTAAACAAGAATCAATATTAACTATCCTGCTAACCATCCGAAAAAGTATCAAAATCAAAATGTCAGCAAACGTGCTACTTTGGTAATTTGTATGATGATGATGATGATGATGTAAAACAGTCTATCTCGGCGGTAAATGTATTTTTGTGGTATTAAATAAATTGAACTTGGGACAAAAGATCCGCGTACAACTGACCGAGCCATTGGGCGTACACCAGCATCTGTTACATGTATGTATTGGGTGTCTGAATGTTGCGTGACCGTTGTGTTTCCTTACACACCGCAAATACGCCTCGGTCGGATTTGATTCTGTACCCTTGTTTACCTGCTGCGTATCGTTACTCGTTTTTGTGTTTGACAGATCGTATGATTTGACACTATCTTCTCTCGTAGAATTATTGTTCTTTGAATGGCTGATTTCACGAGGTTTCTTTTCGCCTACAATTCCTGTTGAGTATGCCATTACTATTAGTACAAGTGTCGCTATAAAAAACACCACCACGTTGCAGTGGTAAAGTCGACCCGACATGATTAGTGCAAGAGTGTGTTGCAAATGTGTTTATCGCTTTTTCGCTTTTTTTGAAGGGAAGGTGAACTTTTTCTAGGGTTTATGCACTTTTGAAAGTTATAGTTTAATCGCCATTTATTTTAGTTCTGGAAAAATAAAAGCTTTTATATTAAAGTTTTATTCTGTCAGCAAAAAATATATGTGTAACAAATGAGCATAATGGATAAAAACTATGCTTGTTGTTTCTAGGTATCCATTTTGGAATAAAAGAGGATCAGCACAGTAATTGTGAATAGTGCTGAGCTTCTTTTTGCGGGTTAAATTATCAAACAATTGCTTTTGTTATTTCCGGCTGCCCATTATGATTACCACTATGAAGCACCAAAAAATGAAAAAAAATCCAGAATACCCAGCCCCTTTCCAATGGCAGTGAAGCCCGAAAACAGGAGACTTACGCAAGAGGTTTTGCTTGGGTTGACTTTGGGCACAGTGCAAATATCCCCTTCTTGCTGGAAGTTATATTTGCTATAAGCCGGGTCTGCGTTTATTCCATATCTCAGTACATTTTTGGCTCCACAGGCAATAATCTAGCACCATGATATTTATAGTATAAAAATAGCCTTAATATAGTTTAGACCCATTTTTTTGGTGCTACAGAGGTTCAATTGTAGCTCCTTAAAGAATAAATTGTGTACAATTGTTACAATAATTGCTGATTAAAACAGTGTTATTACGCATTTTCCTGGTGCATTTTTCTTAATCGTAGACTAAAATGGTACCAAACGCCCCTACATTCTCTCTTTTTTTACATGTGAATAGCCATTATCCAGCTCACCTGAAATGGCTTTTGTGTTTTAATAGCTATTAGGGAAACAATGCAATCCAAAAAAGTCTTTATGGTAGGTATTAGGATACTAGATCGCCACAATTAATGAATAAATTAACAGCTAAACCAACAAACAGGTGGCTAATAAAACAATTAAAACAGATTTATTCTTGTAGTTGGTACTCTGAGTCTCTCCCTCCCTTTGGCTAGGGTATATGTTAGTTTCTTTTTTTCTTCCTGTGTAAGTAACACACTTTCAGAGTTGGTACGACATGCACTACTAAATCAACAAAAATTGCGCATTAAAAGTAAACGCTGGTATATTTTACTAGTTCAACAGCAGTGTTGGTGCCAACTTTTTTTTCTAGCACAAAGTTTTTCTTCTGGTATCCATTTCCATGGTTACTACTCTCATTTTTATTACTTATACCTTTTTTTTTTTGAATAGAAAGGTATGAGAACGTATGTCTATAACGTAATTATTAAGAGAATGACGATGAAGGTGTATAATCAGTACATAAATAACCATATTTCTAGAATTGCGGGCTTCTCCATGTTAGTAATATGATGTATATATATGCAGTTTGGGGAGGGCCCACCCAGTCTTCGGAGTACCAATATCAATTTTACAAAAATAGTTGTATGAGCCAAACTAGAAATGGCTAACCCTCTTACTCCACATAAGTTTTAATGAACAAATTTATTAAGGGGTCAAAATTGCGAGAGCTAGAACCGCTTATATTCTGTCGGATTGAATCAACCACTGAAGAGGGGGTGTCTAAGCTCAGAAATCAAAGATTCTAGAAATAAAAACAAATGATCATCCAGCGTGGTTGAGGACTATTGAACGGATGGAGATTGGGCATTTTTTGATATTTTCTAAAATACATTTGCAGCCTCATATACTCCGGTTAATAAAGCAATGAGCTAAGTAATAGTAGTTGCAACTCCAACTTCAATCCCAAAGAAAATTGAAATAAATACAGCGAAAAGAGCATATTAAACTTGCCGTTCTATTCCTTCAACCTCAACACAAAGTAGTCGCTTATAGTTTTGTTTGTACAAATGTTGTAAATACTGTTATTGTATCTCAATCGATTGTTGTTAATAATTAATCTGCTAATATCTAAAGTGTTTCATACACACAAAAAATGAACAAGTTTCAAAGAATACCCACTGATCCTGATTCAAGTGATTTCACGGACCTTGGATCGCCAACCTCATCGGATGCTTGCAAAATAGGAATTAGCTATGCAAGCGAAAATAGTAGCCCAGAGGAACTAGCAACGCTTAGGTTTAACAATCAGCGTTTAATACCAAAGAGGTCAAAAAGAGCAAACGAGATTATACTGAACTACGAAGCTCAAAGCCCAAACAATGCCGCCACTAAAAATATGAAAAGTCAAAAAAAGTTTGATAATGTTCCGATATCTGGTACGTTTTCCAACCAGAATACCCAAAGTGGTACAGGAGTCAGCAATGCTAGTGCGGGAACCAAGTACGATATAATGAATACAAGCTGTAGCTCTTCAGACGACTCGGGTCAATTTAGCAACAGCGCTCTGATTTCGTTTGTGGAGCAAGGGTCGCATACATTATTCGATAGCTATAGTAAAGCAAGCGTGTTACCAAACGATTCTGGTGACAAGCACAACTCTGTGTATTCTAAAATCAAGGTCGATCCCTTTGACACACCGCTCCTATTCCCAGAAGTGGCGCAAGAAAAGAAAGGACATAACTACGAAGACACCTTCAGTAAAGCCAAAGGATTTAATTGGTTAGGCATAAAGGTAGGGGATGGAGTCCCAGGAAAAGCCAGCTTTTTAGATTATTTCGGTAGGCCGGAAAAGCCAAATCATGTAATACATAGTCCCATATGTAACGATTTGGGGTGCTCTCAATGTGCAATATATAGAGGCGATTCCACAGCATATTACCAAGGAAATACTATGAACAATGGTTCATCTGGCCGTGATCTTTCAAAAAAAGGCGACGCTCCGGGTTTGCAAGAAAACACCGGGCTTTTTCCAGGATTTTTGAAAAGGAAATTATGGGGAGAAAAGTTGAAAACACTATCGAATAAAACAAAGCTTCTTCCAAAGAGGTTTTCAAGCTTTGGGTTTGGTGAAAAGCCTCGGTTGATGGGCAGTGATAGACATAGTGACGGTACGCCTACTGAGAGCAGAAAGAAGATTGGAAAAAAAATTGTGTTTATAAACTTTTTGCTTCAAGTTTTAACTACCAGTCTGTTTCTCTTCAACCTGATTAACATTTCAAACAAGATTGAGTTGGATAGTGTTCTGAGGTTGCGAAATAAGGCAATCTGGATACCATCTTTTACCCCGCCAGTATTTTTTGCTGTTTTTGGTTTGACACACTTGTCAGCTGGGCGTTTTGGGTATTTTGTCACTGCGATTACCGGATATGTTTTGGTTTTGTTTGGAATTGTACTCGGGTTAAATGATCCCGATGGATTATATATGATTATTTCAAAGTTTTTTGTCGTCTCCGTAGGCTTGGTTTTGGTATATACATCATCACTGCTCGATATAATCATAACAAATTACAGAGTTAAGACATGGAAAAAGACAATGGTCATAGCCTCCTCTGGTGTGTTTGGAGCATTCACGTCACTCATATATTTGTTCTTTGCTGAAGTAAAAAAAGACACCTATCTGAAAAATATTATTGAAGCAATTCTTGCCATGGCATTACTAGTTGTTATCCTATTTGCTTATAAATATAACACCAAATTTGCCAACAAATTAAATGGAAACGCTAATAGAAAAAATGTTCAGCAAAGTAGAAATGAGGGGATTGGGAGAACACAAGACCGCTACGAAAGTGTATTGACAGCAACTGAACAAAACGACAGCGAGTTGGTAAGGAACAAGATCTTGATCAGGCCCAGCTCAATTTTTAGTAGCACTGACGGGTTCAGACGAGATAATTCGCGCAATATCGACGAAAAGATTCAAGCAGAACGCAGAGAGGTGGATGAGTACGTAGAAAGATCAAGGTACTTGATCAAATACTTTGTCGCTGCCACTACAGTGTACTGTTGTGGATTATACCTATTGTATATAAAGATAGCATTCTACAAACCGATATATTTGGCGCTAACAGGTGTGTCGGCAGTGCTTCTAACAACGCTGATATCCGCTACGTTAGTACTCTTAAGCTTTACACTCACATTTTTGAAACACATCGAGATTATTGCACTCGATGGCTTGGTATTATCGCTAGCCGCATTTTTGAGTCTGATAGACTCTGAAAATGGACTTCTTACCCTAGCGTATGCCTACATTCTGGGGGTTTCGATGGCGATCTGGTTGATGTTTACCCCAAAGACAATATTAAAAATATTCAAGGCCAAACAAATTTATTATGTAGGTGGAATATCATACCTGACATCTGCAATACTCATGTCCATATGTGGAGTTGTGAATGTCTATCTAGTCTCCACAAACACATGGAAAATGATAGCGGCGATCGTGTCTGGGTTATTGTTTATTATGGGAGGTGGACTCATGCTAGTCACCAAGATCAGAAGTAATATGAAAAAACCAGAGATATGGATAGGGGTAGAACAATAAAACTACTTTTCTAAGTTTGTCTTTTTACCATTTACGTTTTACTTTTTAGTCGAATTAATCTTTCTTGACTGTTTTTGTTTATAGATTTGTTAAATCAATACCCGATTTTTGTGACAAAATGTTGCAATCTTATACAAAGATCAATAGTTACAATAGAAACACGTTATAGTTATTTGAAATTCCAGTAGCTCGCTTGGATGAAAAGAATCCTCACAGAAAGTGCTTTAAAATCACCTATTAGCATGCAAGAAGGCCTGCTATTTCAACATTTTGCCTAAAATTGCAGATAAAAGCTGAGGTTTTGCAGTGCCGTTGGATTTTTTAATTGCCTGGCTGATAAGAAACCCTAGAACCTTCTTGTTGTTTGTTTCACGGAATCTTTTGACTTCAACAGGGTGTTCAAGAACTACCTGGTTGCACAGGGAGGCTAAATGTGCCTCGTCAGCTTCGACAACCCAATTTTTGGCCTTTGCAATCTCTAAGGGTGCTCTATTATCACCACGAAATATTTCAGCCAATATGTTTTTCCCCATGTTTGTAGTGATTTTAGAGGCAGTTATGGCATGTATAATCTCAGATAGTCCTTCGGGCGTTATTGGAAGCGGTTCAGAAAAGCAAAGCTTTTGTAGCTTTACCAGGCCAAATAGTTCGCCAGTAATCCTTTATACACACATTTTAGACACAAACAAGCGTGAGTGATTCATCAAACAAACAAAAAATAGAGTACAAGAAAAATATGCAGACTTTACCATTTAATTGCGTCTCTGGGCTTCACATCGTACTCCAGTATTTTATCAAAGAACTTCACACTCTCGGCTTCTACAAATAACACATCCACATCGTGATGTGTGAGACCGTACTGGGTCGTTAGCCGGCTACGGATCGCATCAGGCAGTTCAGGAATTTCATTGCGTATGCTACGTACCCAGCCATCAGATAGTACAACTCGTGGGATATTGGCATCTCGAATAAATCTATTATTTGAATATATATTATCTTTTGTTACCATCCCTGAAAAGACAATCAACGCCGTAAGAACATATTCTGGTAAATTATCAAAGCCAGAAAGCGTACCTGTAGTCGGGGGCAGCTTCTTTATTCCTGCTCATTTTCGTTGTCCTGGTGTAAATATCGTAGTTTCTAGTTTCTTGAGTCACTTTCATACCATCTTTCAGAATTTGCGCCTGCCGTTCTATTTCGTGATCTATTGCTCCAACTACCGATTTGATAGAATTCAAATTCTTTATTTCACATCGAGTACCTGATGTCAAATATTTCTCGCGCTCGTGGGATTGCATTTCTGCCATATCTAACTGTGGGACAATAGAAATATTAACATCACACCTTAGGGATCCCTCTTCCATCAGCGCCTTTGATCCACCAACCAGTTGCAAGAGCTGTATGATGTTTTTTAAAAAAAGCCCAGCCTCTTTTGAATTCCTATTTAGGGCACTAACTTTAAGCAACTTTTTCCCCCTTTTTTTATGACAGGTAGTAAATTCGACCACACCAAGCAAAGAAAAAGATAGAGTAAACTGTACCTGATGTCTGGCTTTGTGATTATTTCCATTAAACCTACACCCGATCTATTATAGTCTATTAGCCCACAGCCTTCAACTGCATCGTTTATTGTCTTTGCAGTATCCTGTTGACATATATATTGATGTTTATACCATATTATACAAATTATAATCCAAATAATAAATCATATCCACAAAATTTTTTCCAAGCCTAGCTGTATCAATTGTGCATACAAAATATAAAATATAAAATTGCTGTGTTACCTGTTCGATTTGTATCTGGTGGATTCTAATGCTACGTGGTTCATACGTTTTTGTATCGGGATAAATGTTCACGTATCCCCCTCTTCCGATGGGCGCTAATAAAAACAAGTAAATACAGTCATCTTTCTGTAGATGTTCAAAATATATGTGCTTATTTAATAAACAGTTCTGTTACCTCGTTGTTGAGTAATTTGATAACCAAGGGGTTGATCGTGATAAAAATAGTGTTTCCTTTCAAAAAATGAAACTTTTTGAACAGTTCCATTCAATGCAAGCACCGTTTTTGCCGATTTTTTCAAGGCCTCCTTATTCAAAACCTATGGTTTGATCCGATCAGTTAGTATTTAATTTCAACACATCTCACATGTATTATATGGTGTATACTGTAAAGGCATATTAAATGTATGAATTTACAGGTAAAGCTCCTGGAATCGCCAGATCGAGAGGCTTTATTTGGCTGTTCTCGCTTTGGTCCCATTCGGTATTAGCACCTTTAAAATATAGAGTCCGTTAGTATGGCTAAAAAATAAATAAATAAGATATATGTACATGTGTATACCTTGCACTATAAGCTCCAGTACAGGTGCTATTTTACTGCTAGTTACTAGTGAGTTAAAGTACTTACTTGAGAATAGTTTATTTTTACAGTGAATTTGTGCATGAATTTCCAACCCAATAACTGGTATGTATTTGCTAGTTATATCTGCGTTCTCGGCTTCGAGCGTGTAGTTTCTAGCGAGAAGGTGAAAAAACGGTTTGACTCTCCGTGGCCTATACGGTCTCATTTTATTATTGTGTTTGTTCTCTGTTGAATTGGTTATATGCTAAAGCAAGTACTCTCAAAATCAGGAACAGATATCATTTATTCGTTTTGGATGTTTGCAACTGTTTTAGTTACCTAAACCAAACAGATTGATGTTGATAAAAAAAATTATCAAGATCCGCCTTTTTCAATTAACACCATTGGTTCAAAGTGAACCAAGACTTGCACCCTTAAAGCACTAATTTTCAGCAAGAAAAACGAACTGAGGACAAGATTTGGAGATCCTGGGCTCAGAGTTTCCGCCTTTAAGCTCCAATTGAATCCATGTGCTTTTAGCTGAGATTCAGGGATAAAAGATCCTGTAACTACACTTGATTGATGGCAGTAGTAGACATCAAGTACCAAAGCACAAACATGCCAACTAAGGCTGCTCAAGTTAATTCAACCCCTACTAAAAATCAATGCGAGAACAAAAAAGAAACTAATTTCACAATCACAGCTGGTCTAAAAGCCAATCCTTATTCGATTTCTCCGAACCACAAATTACATCCAAGATAAGATAATTCAGTCAATAATGATTCGAATCACCAACCCATTTTCCTAAATTGAAATATGAAAAAGGAAAAAGCAGGATTGCATATGGAAGTTGGAGCACCAAAAAAGTTGAAATTCACAATACCAGCAAATACCTTGGGAAAAAAAACATCCCATCAACTCCTCCGCTCATCCACTCGTCCACTCATCTCATTTTTCTTCCGCTTTTGCGTATGTTTCATCTTGTATCTTAGAAAATATTTGCCAAACTCATCTTTATAAAGGAATAACCATCACTACCACAAAAAAAAGACTCTACTAATCAACCGCTTTAAAGTTGAACAGACTATTTTACCGATTTCATACTTTACAGCCACATATATTCCGATTAGATATACAAGAAACAATGTCAACAATTACTTTTCCAGCCTTGAAGAACGATCTGATCTTGAGGGTGCTTAAAGGAGAAAATACCGAGAGAGCTCCTGTTTGGTGTATGAGACAAGCGGGTCGCTACCTACCAGGTAAATACTAGCAGCCATACATATGAATATTTTTTTGTGGGTTCTCAATGTGACTCTAAAATTGAGAAATGTACAAGAAACAAAATGATAGAGACTATAATTCAAAGCGCTAATTTTTTTACTGGTCATAACTAACTAAGAATTTAGGGAGATGAGGACCATGAATGAATTTTTCAAGGTTTGTAGGACCCCGGAGCTAGCAGCGGAAGTTACCCTTCAGCCAATGAGGAGATATAACGGGTTACTCGATGCATCAATTATTTTTAGCGATATCCTTGTTGTTCCTCAGGCAATGGGATTGGAAGTACAAATGATCAAGGGAAAGGGACCACACTTCCCTGAGCCTTTAGATACTCCTAAAGATATGGCGCGACTTGTCGATATGGAATCAGGGTACAACGTGGATGATAAGCTTGGGTACGTATATGAAGCCATCACGCTCACACGGAAACTTCTCGATGGCCAGGCGCCGCTATTTGGCTTTATAGGTGCTCCATGGACTTTGATGGCGTATATGGTTGAAGGTGGAGGTAGCAAGACATTTGAGCGCTCAAAGAAATGGTTGTACCTATATCCAAAAGAGTCACACGAGCTCTTGGACAGAATTACCACAGTCTCGATAGAATTTTTGAAGGGTCAAGTTAGAGCAGGTGCACAATTGGTACAAGTGTTCGATTCATGGGCTGGGGTTCTCTCACCAGAAGACTTTATGGAGTTTAGCTTTCCTTACATGAAAAGAATAGCGAAAGAGCTCAAAAATGCATATCCCGAAATCCCAACAGTTGCATTCCCAAAGGGACTGCACGAGCCTGAACTAGAGGCCATGGCGTTGGATACAGAGTATACAGCCCTTTCTATAGATTGGACGCTAGACCCTGAGAAGGTTATAGATAGCCTGGGCGAAAAAATGAAGGCAACGGGTAGAACTCTGGTTCTCCAGGGCAATCTTGATCCCACTGTTTTGTTTGCAGAACCAGAGGTTATTGCACGCAGAGTTGAGGTTATGTGTAAAAAGTTTAAAAAGTGCCAGCATATTGCCAATCTTGGGCATGGAATGATGCCAGGACATGATCCTGAGCACTTGAGAGTATTTTTGGAGGCGGTGCACAAGTACAGCAAAGTCTAAATGTCATTTACCTGCTTAGTTTCATTAACATGACTTATTTCATACAAGTTACGTTATTATTTTACCTGTTTACTACCTTTTGTAGTTTAGATAATTTGTCAAACTTGCCGTTACCTCCCCCTCCCACGCCTACACCCACCCTCTTCCTTCGTTTTTTTTTTTAACTGCATATTAACGAATAAATATGCATACAGTACATCAACAGGAATAAAGTAATGTTTTCTACAGAGATCAAGCTAAATAGTTTGCAAACACAAACCTTCTCACTTTAAAGAGATATCCTTTGATTCTTTGGCGAATCTGTGTTCTAAGCCATTCTAACCAATGAACAGGCTGGATTTAAGGGGGGGGGAGCTTGGAATTGGCTTTTTACCAAAATACGCAAACTCTGAGCGCTGAGTGGCTCAGTAGTCCTTGCTCTGTGTTTGGGCTATTTACCACTAAATCAGTGGAGAAAATGAAAAAACAAAAAACGATGCACGAAATGGCTACTAATCCAGTTTAGCCTTATTCTATGTTTGGTGTCAAAAGTTTTGACATTTAGGATTGGGAATTAGTTTCATGATTGCCTACACATGAAGACAAGCCTACATTTTACAAATTCCAGAGTATAGGGTTGTTCTTCCTTTTATATAAAATGAAACATTTTGTCGACATCAAAGAGCGGGTATTATCTGGTTCGTATTAGAATTAGACAACTTTGATTCGATTTAGAACAAATAAAAGGCTTGATGTGAATACAGAATCAAAAGATATGGACGACGAAAGCGATATTGAGTTTGACATTGACGACGACGACATTTTAAAGGCGGTCCAAAAAATAGATAGCGGTGGAGGCAGTGCAAATGCTTCCCTCAGAAATTCGAACCAAGTCGAAAAGCTTAGTGAAGGGTTGGGTAGAAATGGGGATTTTGGTGCTAGTAGACAAAATTATGGAACTGCAAAATCTGAAAACTCTTGGTATCGACAAACTGATGCGCAAACTATAAATTCGCACAACGGGGTGTATGATTCCAATGTCCACCCTATCAATGCGCAAAATAGAGAGATAGAAGCTACACAAAGAAATCCAAATGCAACAAATTTCGGGATTGGATACAGAGGTGAAACTGAAAGAACATTCAAGGAAAATGGAGCGAAGGGAGTAACGTCACTAAACAACCGAATCTTGGGATCAAAAAACAGCCATACTGGTTACAGCAATACTAGTAAGGATGTGACAAGTGGGTTTTTTTCAAAAAGAGTAAAAACAAACGAGACTAAAATAAATTCACCGCAACCTGCTAAAACACAGAGCGTGGCCGCATTTTTCAATAGGTTCAACGCAACTAGTAATGTGCAAAATACAAAAGAAAGTGACAAGGGCAAAAATAGCAGAGAAAGCAAAGAGGCAAATAGAGCAAAAAATGTTGTTGATAGTATAGATATTAGTTCTGAAGGGTATGAAGAGATATGTGAGAGTATAGATTGGGAAGGAATAGAAAATAACCTAGAAGGAAAAAAGATACAACAGGCCCCAATGTTCGACAGAACTGATACCAGTAATAATAGTAGTCTTAACACCCCCAGTAACACCGCAGGAAAGACTGGTGTAAACCTGGGCACTACCAGAAGATTCAGTACAAAAGTATCAATGACAGAGGAAATGGGTGAAATTCCAGAGATCAATGAATATGGAGAGATAGAGGAGGGGCATGTGTATGATAGCAAAAATGTACTGAACTATTTATATCCGATTCCCGAGGGAAAAGAAGCAAGAGGATATCAAGTGGCAGCAGTAAAAAACTGTATTAAGGAAAATACACTGGTGGGGCTGCCTACTGGTGTGGGAAAAACATTCATAGCTGTAGTGATGATGGGCAACTATAGTCGGTGGTTTCCAAACGGGTTAATAATATTTATGGCACCAAGCCGGCCATTGGTAACCCAACAAGCGGCTGCATGTGCACCCATGCTGTGGCTACTGATGCAACAGCCGGCAGTTAACACCGAAGAGCTACAACAACAAGTAAAGAAGAGTGATATTACTCTTGGTATGGAAAATGTAGAAAGGCAGAGTAAACAAAAAAAGCAGAAGAAACAGATTCCTGGAGAGGTATTAAGAGTTGAGAGTGGGATATATGAAATGACGGGAGCAATGGGAGCCAAAAAGAGGCAGGAGAAGTGGGCAACTGCAAGAGTGGTATTTGCGACACCACAGACAGTACAAAATGACCTGAAGACTGGCGTGTTGGGAACCAAAGATATCGATCGAATAACCATGCTCGTTGTGGATGAAGCACATAGAACACGTGGAGGATATGCGTATGGTATGTGTATGGACGACCTAATTAGGAAGCAAAGCATGAAACAAAGCGTTGGAGGCAAAATGATAGGTGCATTTCGGGTTATAGCATTGACTGCAACACCGGGAGTGGATGTGGGTGGGGCACAGGCAGTTATTGACAGGTTACACTTATCGGGCTCGTATATTAGAACTGAACAGAGTCTGGAGGTGCTGCCGTATTTGCATAGCAAAACGACAAAAGAAGTTAATGTGACACTACCTGGTTGGTACGAAGATATAGTTGGTTTGTTGGAGGTGGTGGCAAGGCGATCAATGCTCAAACTCAGCCAGGAGCTTGGGGTTATGGCAATGGTAAAAGATGTTAAAAGAACCGTTCCATATTATGTTATGATGCATACCCAACGATGGATGGCACATCTCCCCAACTCGCGGAACAAGGCTAGATCCAGCATGGTATGGAACGAATCGATGCTGGCCATCAAGCTACTTCAAGCAATGCAGATGTTGCTGACTCAAAGCATTACTTCGGCAACCCGGCTGATAAACGAACTCAGAGCCGAGGTGGAACAAATGAAACAGGCCCAAGACGCTTACATTAGCAATAAAAGCAAGATAGACTGTGTAGACTCTGTTGAGTTTCGACGATTGGAGGACTGCTGTGCTTTAATTGTGGGCAGCAGATTAAATCATATTGGAACACCCGCGAGTTTCCTGACCCTCAAAGAAGAATATGGTATGAACAGCACTCTAAAAGGCCTAATCAATAAATTGCCAAAAGAGGGAAAAGTATATGCACACCCCAAACTTGAAGCACTGACAAATGTTATCAAAACACATTTGACAGACCATAAAAATAGGGTTGTAGGTGACAATAATCCACAGGGCGAAAACGGTGGAGATACCAAGATTATTGTGTTTACCCAGTTCAGGGATTCGGTTGATGAGATTTTGCAGTGTCTCAAGTTGTTTGAACCCGAGATTAGAGCTGTTGGGTTTGTAGGCCAATCAAAAGGAACCAACTCCACCACGAATGGTACCAATAGCAGCAGTGTCAATGCGTTTGGTGATGGTTTAGATGAGACACAGCAGAGTTTATGTGAAATGGATGCTGATCCGTTAATACATGATACATCTACAGGTGCAGGTGCAGGTGCAGGTGCAGTTGGAGCGGGAAGGGGGGGATGGAGGGGTAG
>LSSK01000563.1:0-38698 GCA_001969505.1 Zancudomyces culisetae | reverse complement strand
TGTTAATAATATTACTTCCCAAGCTCTGTAGAAAAGGGAAACAGGGAATGTTTTAACGATTTCAAAAGCAAAAAAGATATGTACAAGGGTTGTATAGGAAGAGTTAATATTCTTACCATCCCGCAATATGTAGCTAAAACAACAGAAACTCAAAGAATCAACGCCAGTTTCGTGATTTAGGTTTAAAGTACCATCCACTCCATTTGCAGTTGGCTCGAACGTCCAGATCTTGAGCAAATTGTCCCTACCCTGACTTTTTTTAAAAACAAAAATAGAAACATAAATTAGACACCAAATTTAAATGTAAAGAATCAGCATTTAGTACGAATACTTTTATTCTAAATAAATTGTTTACTATTTCGAATAATCGCAAATGTGCTTACGTTATAATCGTAAAAAAGGCGCCATCCACAGTCAGGTATGGTTCTCCTTGAGCCTTTAGGATTGAGGCTGAATGGGCATTCGGCAATTCAAATATCTTTTTTTTTAAAATCGCGTTCCAAATGATTATTTTTCCGTTTTCATCACTAGAATGTTTATATTTTTGATGCACAAACATATCGTACTCACATTAGAATGTGTGAATAATAAATACAACTTGTGCTTGTGTCTGCCAATTTTGTATATATTTACCTACATATTAATTAATATGCGAGATTGTAGGTTCAAAAAGAGTTTACCCCGAAACTAAATAGATTCCGCCAAAAAAATCGACTGAATTAACTGGAGAATCATGACCTCGCAAAACAAAGCTGGGCTCCGTTAGAGTAACACTCATGATGGATAGTAAAATCGCTATTCTTTCGCTTCCACCTTTGTAATTTTTCTTTTCGACTTGGTTTTGTTGCAAAGTGAAAAAGAAATTATTCACTGTAGGTTTAACAGTGTTTGTGTTTTGATATAATTTTAATATTTCCAAAGATTTCTACCGATCTGGGTTGATTTGCTCACATATAAAACAAGCCACGAAATGTAGCAAATTGGAAGCAAGGTCAGACCAATATTTTTTTTTCTTTCTTTATTTCTTTTGGCTTTTTCCCAGTTCATCCAGCAGGAGAAACGCTTGGTTGTGTTAATATTTAGAAAATAGCTTTATACGAAATGAGTAAGCTCAAACACGGACAGAGAAAACAAGGGGAAGAAAAGGAGGCAAGGTGTGTATTGTATGAGTATGCCGAGCTATTTTAGGTGGTAGGGCTCGGTTTGCCCGACTCTAGTTTACTATGTTACTATATTGAACCAAATTACTGGGTTCATTTATAAGGCGGAATGGACTATAACAGGAAGAACAGTGGTTTCAATTCATTTTGGAAACACTAAAGGGGACTTGGGGGGGAAGATGAATGTGCCTTATTATTGGAAATATTGTCATGGTTTTTGAATTACTCTCAATTGAAGTAATAATAAAACGCGCCTCACAATTTCAATAGTTAAATGACCTGTATGACGTGATTCCCAACAACTATTTGTTTCTATGATGTAATTATTACTATTATATTAATACAATTAATACCTTAAATACACCTTGCCAGGTATATAAAATGATTATCTGAATCTTGTACAAAGAAGCGAAAGTTTTCATGTATTTCTCAAAGAAATTGCGAACTGACTGGATTCTATCTTATAACTCTTTTTTTTACTTTACAGTTATATAATTTTGCACAGTTCTCGACTCTTGAAGGCTTGGGTACCAAAAAAAAAACCAATAAGAATAAGAAAAGAAAAGCAGGATTGGACGCTTAAAAAGTAATGAGTATACACAATTGGCTTTATATTTAGAATCAAGTTACAACACGTGCAAAGTTTTAATTATATCATTTTTCGTTGTGGACATTGTTTTGATGTCAATGAGATTTATATTCAAATTGCTGTGAACATACTATTCAAGTGAATATGTGAAAGAAAAAACATATTACTACGCAAAAAAGCAGAAACAAATAAAACATACTTGTTTGTACACAGAGATAAGGCGTTGAAGGAAAGCGACATTTATCGAGACATACTGTGCTGTACAATAGAATACTCCTCTAAATCGAGTTTTCACTCCTCAAGTCGATTTATGGCAAAACAAGCAAATTGGTATTTATTTTTTAGTGCTAATTAGGTAAGTACAAATAAGGTAAACGGGATAAAAACAAACGAAATTACCCAAAAATCAAAGTAAGGATTAGCCATTGGAATGGAACTTGTTTTTAAGCTTTTCTTTTCAATGGTTTTGGAAATCTGGAGATTTATTGGGATTTTGTTTCTATTTTGGAGCCTACAAAGCGCAAATCACAGTAACAGTGTTCATTCAAAAAAAAAATTTTCAGTTATAGTTTACCCTTTTTTTTTCCCCGAGATTTGAGATTGAGGGATTGTTGAGTATCTTGGAACAAAAATAAGATATAATAGTTTACTAGCGCGTTCTTATTTACAAGGTTGCTCAACAAACAGTTCAAACATACCTTGTAGAATAAAAAATAGTGTTCAAGACTGTCTTGTGCCGTTCTAGCATAAAACATATGGGTAGTAAAAGATACTAGGATAGAGAAAAAAACAGATAAAGATAAAGTGACGAACAATGCGGGCTGTAACGAGGAGGCTTTGGAAAATATCCCAAAATATATTTGAGCCTACGGGCATACTGTTTCTATTGAGAGTGTACTGGGTGGTGTTGCTACTGTATGGAGAGTTGGGTGTGTTTTATAATAACATTAGCGAGACCAGTTGGCCGGTAAATAACAATTGGAATTTGACGGTAAGTATTAAGACAATAAGCTAAAGCAAATAAAGGGAGAGAAGATGTATAGATGATTTAAGGACAGGTAGCGAAATGAAATTAAATGTAATGACGAAATGAAATTATGAAATAGATACCAGAGGCGAGGTTGGAAAAGATAGTAATAGTAGGCGATCCGCAGATAGTAGATACTACTTCACATGGAAACACAGGACTTATGCTCACCATGGAAAAGATATTTACAGACATATATATGAAGAAGCATTACTACTATATAATGAAACAAAAGAGGCCAGACCGGGTGGTGTTTATGGGAGATCTGATCGATGGGGGTAGAGAGTGGGTGACATCGATATGGTTGAAGGAGTGGAACAGGTTTTTGGGGATATTCCGGGCACCAAAGTATATGGATAGGAGCAAAGATATACTATATCTTGCAGGAAACCATGATATTGGGGTCGGAGATAACATTGTGAAGCTAGCGGTGCATCGATTTAGACAATATGTAGGACCACTAAACTTTGTGGTTGACATTGGAGAAAAGGGAGGAGTGGAACTGGTAGGCGTGAACAGTATAGGGCTGGACTCAAAAGTCGCAGAGTTTAAACTTGAGACGGAGAAGTTTTTGAGGGAGCTTAACGAAACACGGCGAAATAATCAAAAGAAAAGGATACTGTTCACACATGTGCCACTATATCGAGACAGAGATGTAGATTGTGGTCCATTGCGGCAGGGACGAGGAAACAGTGCGATTATCCGAAATGAGCGAGGATATCAATATCAAAATTTGATTAGCAAACGAATGAGTAAGCAGATCTTGGAGAGTGTTAACCCAGACCTGGTTGTTAGCGGAGATGATCATGACAGCTGTGTGGTAAAACAATGGAACGGTGAGAAGTTAATAGAGGAACATACGGTGGGAGCATTTGGATGGGCTTCAGGAATTCCACGGCCAGCGGTGACATATTTAACTGTATATACGGGAGCAGATGGGCAGAGCGATTTCCGAATCAGATCAATGCTGCTGCACGACCAGATGGACATATACAGGATGTACTTGTGGAGTTTGGCTGGCTCGATAGTGATTGTGTTGGTAGTAAGTATATTTATGTACAGAAGGCCAAATGCTAATAATGGATGGGGAGGAGGATTTGGGTTTGGAAGCACAAGCGGAAATAACAAGGCGCATAATGGGACATCCATTCTGTACCAATATCGTCGTAATGATGACGAGTCGCGTAATGGGAGCAGCAGTACTGGTAGTAGTAGTAGTAGTGACAGTAGTAAAGAGAAGGCCGCAGTTCCGTTTATTTTGGTAAAAACATTCCGAGAAATCCAAACTAGAGGAACAATAATACTAAGAAAAGTGCAAGAAAACAAAGTTTTTGGTATAGCAAGAAGCAAAGTGAGTCAGCTGAACAGGAAATGCAGAATCAGAAAAATAGCCAGAGTGGTGTTGGATAATGTGCTCGTCAGAAGCATTGTGTATATCGCAGGCTTTCCCCTTGCTGCATTTATATTGATGCTGATGTATACGTATTATTTATAAGTCAAGCTAATGTCAAACCGACTAGAGCTGGCTTTTGCGCTTAGAAACTTGACAAAGTGCAAAATATCATCAGATTCACAGTAGACTAGCGATAGTGTGTTGAACGATGCAGGTATAGTCAGCAATATATTGTCGTCCTCGCTGTCTACGTTGTTGCGGCTGTAAATGTCCTCTTCGTTGGTGGATGACAACAGATAGCAGTCGTATCCCCCAACGGTGCCTGTGGCAAAGTTGGATTTGTTGATCAGGCCATCTAGGCTGCTGGTCGTTGTTGTTGCTGCTACTGTTTCTGTTGTTGTTGGTGTGAGACACAGTGAGCAATTCAACGCGTTTTCAATTGCCTTTGTTGCAATGGTGTAGTCTAGCCCTGGCCTAAACCGTCTTATTTGGCCTTTGTATTGTTTTATTTGGCTTATATTGCAGATTTTGTTTATCATTTTAATAAATGGTTTAGATGAAAATACCCCTTTGTATACTTTTACCAGCTCGCTTTCCAGAGTATTCTCACAACTCTTGCTCTCTTTGTTATTTATTTCTAGCTTCAAATACCTCTGCGTCGAATATTGTCCTCTACTGATCTGCCATTTGTGTCCACTATTTTCTTCGTTTGTTATTCCAACTTGGTAATCGGTTGGAACTCGCACCTTATCCATCCCTTCCTCAATATCTCGTTGTCTTATCTTTTCATATAACTGATCTGCCAGTTCTTGTTTTAGAAACTTGCCCAATATTATATACGAATCCTCAATAAAATGCTTGTTTGTTTCTTCTAAAACTCGAGAGTTTAGGTATTCTGGATTGATGTATTCACGCAAATACTCGAAATCCTCAGCTGTTAGCTCTTCTTCTTCTTCTTCTTCTTCCTCTTTTTGAGGCTCGTTATTATTAATTGCTTTAAACCCATTATCTTCTTTCTCTTCATCTTTTTGCTGAACTCCATCTCTATCGCTATTGTTACCGTTATATCCATACACTATGCTATTATCTCCACTCTTGATTTGTTCCAATGTAGACAGCATTTTTTTACATCCATCACCGTTCATTTTCTGTTTCTGTTCTCTTTCTTTCTTGTCAGCAATCTCATCCTTACAATGGAACCATCCTTGAATACTAATCCGCTGGTTGTTGTATTTTTCATGCATAACTTCCTGCACTGCGTGAAGCGAAACTCCTGGAACAACCTCAAAAAATACCAGCTGGTTGTTTTTAACAGGTAATACCTTAACTTCCTTGTGGTCAACCGAATACATCTCCAAACCTCCTCCATTGCTGCTGCCATCCCATACCAAATTGTCATCCTGCTTCGCTTCCATTTCTGTGAAATATAGAATAAAACTGATCTTGCGGTCGTTAATACAGTCATCATGAAACAGTAGGTAATCTCCATTCTTGTAGATGTTTGCACTCATATCCGTCTTGACCTCCGAGAGCTCACTGCAACCCGTGACTGTTTCTATAAACTCCCGGAATTCTCTCGAGTAAATTTCATTTCGCAACTTCTTTAGCCAACGGATTTCGTCCTGCTCAAATGTCGACAGCCCATCAATATTCGACAAGTCCCCCGATTGATGATAACAGTAGATATCCGTTTGTTTGCGGGTATACTTGAGTTTGTTTAGCATTTCTTGTTTTATCAAATCCACACAATCTGGATTAATAATCGGATTGATCACCGCATGTTTGTAGGGCCCCGACGTTTCGTACCGGTTCTTTATCTCCGCAATATTCTGTTTGCTCAACAAATTCTGTGCCAAAACCTTGGTGTTGGTACTGGCATTGCCATCCTCGTTTGGTTCGGTCGATATCTTTACTTTTTTGTTTGCGCTTTCAAAACCAGCCTCGTTGGATAATTGAGGCTCTTCCCCATCCTTTCTTTGTTTATATGTACCCATACCTTGGTTAGTTTATAATTGATACTTTTAAGAGCTTTTTGAAGAATTCCACTCACTCCAAAGCAGACAATATATTATCAAGAATATAAAAGTTTTTCTATTTTCTTTTATTTGATTTGATCACAAATTAATATATTTGAGCAGGAAAAAAAAAATAGTAAAAATAAGGTGATTTCGAAATACAACAAAACCAAATTGGATCTTAAAAACCAAATTGTTTTCTCGGTCTCTCAGCTGATTTATTCTGTCTGATACACAAACAAAAGTAGCTAAAAAAAATTTTTTTTTCTCTACTCATTTTCTTTACTCGATCTCATTACCCGTGTATGTACCAGACTGGATATCATATCACACAAGTCATGTAGATATATCATGGGACCATTGGACAGAGTTTGGGCACCAAGTAGGAGTTAGAATTGATTTAAAATTCGAGACTTTAAAACATCTAGGTGCACTTGTTGGTATACTTGCTGTTCTTCAACCAACCCAAGCTCATTATGTACAATAACCAGCTATGATCTTTTTTTTACCCATAGTATAACTCTTTTTCTTTTCTTTTAGAGAGACCCATTTTCTAAGCTTGAATCATTTGTATTGTAACCACTTTGATAGTCGGACGCTGGATATAGTTTGGAGTATCATCCGTTTTCTACTTGATGATGATGCTCATATCTTGAACCCTGACAGTAGATCCATATACCAGCATTATGTCTAGATCAAATAATTTGTAGTGATATTACTTGTCTTCTCTCCTCTCTCCTCTCTCTTCCTCTCTTCCCTGAGAAGTAAAAAAATAATAAACAGGTGGATGAATATCATGTACACATGTTTTTTCCATATTACTGGGTTTTGTATGTTTGGTCCCTTTCAGTGCGACTTTTAAAATGCAGAAAAGGATTTCCAATATATCTTTTCGCAAAATGCCACTGACTTCTGTTTTCAAGAAATGAAAGGCCTTTTATTGGAATTTGATTCCAGCATTTCCTTTGCCATTAATATTTTTTTTTGTTTTTATTTTACTATTACCAATGGTATTCATCACCTTCCAAGAAATAGAAATTAAAGTAAAATAAAGCAAAAAAAATAAATACACACACAGATTTTGCTCACATTATGCAAACAAAAAAATTTTATTTAGCACACCGCTCAAGTTAAAGATATATCAACTAAATTTTTTGGTCCTAAAGTACTTGAGGTGCATACAACTAAAAATATGGATTATAAAAAGGAGCTGGAGAGGAAAACCGAGCAGTGGGAGCAACTGAGACGGACAATAAAGAATGAAAGTCCAATGTACATATCACGGGCCTTAAAAGCTTGGTTTTTCGGTTCGGAAGCTGTGATTAGGGGGGAGGATGAGCATTTGATGTTGATTGAAGCCATAAATCTGTTGAGTGATAGGATTGAAGAGTGAGTTTTATATATAAATATATAGATATATATCTACTGTTTCAATGTGCGATAGATCGTGGCAAACAAATGATACGACTTTTGACAGATATAATATAAAAAAATACATAGATGGTTTTCGATAAAGGCAGGTAAGCCACTTGGAGAACACGATCAAGTAGCATTATATGAATTGCTGTTACCGACAAATTGGCTGGTTCAATTGTGTATAAAATATCGGCAAGAATTTACAACCAGAGGGATTCTGTTACGAAGCAATCGTATCCAATTAGTTAACGAGCAAGTTGCGGGAGACAATCAAGATCAAATGGAGAATAAACGTATTATAGATATCAAAGAGAAACTTCCAATGTGGAAAATCGAAATCAACGAGTGCTTTCCAGAAGAATATAGACAACTGCTAAAGCTATTTAGAAACCAAGGACATGGAAATGATTACAGCGCTTGTCCATGTAAGGAAATAATGGCAATGAGTAATAGAGGAAATAAGGAAGAGGATGGATACTTGATATTAGATGTTCTTGAATACTTGTTATATTCAGTAATCAAATCGTTTGGAACGAGCAACAGACACGAAAAACAAAAGGAGAGTGTCGTTGGAGTAAAAGGTGTGCAGTTTACAGTGAACGTGGAGGTACTGGGAGCAAATAAGGGGAACAAACCGTGCGGAGTAGGAAATACAAGGTTGTGTGAAGCCTTGGCTAGAGAATACAGTATATATTTTATACCAGTGATATCACCATTTATTGAGATTATTGGGGAGGGAAACAAAAAAATCAGCAAGGAAGAGTACCAGCGGATCCGAGAAGCATCTGGAGAGATATTGAGTAGTTCAGCTGGTGGGTACAATGGAGAAGGGAGGCGGGCAATGGTGACCAGAGAAAACATAAAAATAGTAGGAAACAAGACCAAAAGCATTATGGACAAGTGCGACAAACAGACAAGTATGCGAATAGCCGAAATGACGGCAGAGTTGATGAATGTGTTTTGGATTCCGCAGGGATTGAGCCGCGAAGAACTGGTTCAATCAAAATTGAGAACAAAAACAAAACCATTTGGATACTATAACAGCACCAACCTGAACTTTACCAACTCGAACCAGACAACAGCATCTCAGGCGAAAAGACTCCAGAGCCTACAACAGCACCAGGCATTAGGATGTTATTATCAGGCCATCAAAACACTGTCAAGGGCAGAGCAACAGTATGAGGAGCACGTGGTAACGGTTTCCACAGAGATACCAGAAATGCTTGATTGTAAAGCAGGTAGTAGAAGCCGGACGGTGGTATATAACGGGATTGAGGAACGGCAGAAAATAGCGCAGACAGTTCGAGATCGGGTATTTGGATTTGGAATTATGCAAGCCATGGCGGATGCAATCAAAAGCCGGGCTGGCACATACTCGGGAATTGGCGAGACAACAAGATTCCAAGTAGCAACTAGCGAGCGAACTGAAATAGCAAGTATCCGAGTGATTGTTAAAAGCTGGATTGAGTTTATCTTTCCATGGAGAGACTTGGTCGAATATTCCACAGCAGATATAAAAGTGTTGGCAAATGAAAACAAAGAAGGAAATCAAGGAAATGAAGAAAAGGCTGAGCTGTCATTCGAATGGAAACATCGAATCTCTCAAATCATCAACAGCCCATTTCCAGAGTTATATACAGTAGTATTAAAACTGTTTATAGTAGCTTTGATTCCGTCGCTAGACTTGCTGCTGGCCGAGAAGAAAAGCATTCATGAAACTACAGCGATGGCAACAGCTATATTTGGGAGAGATGGTTTTGGTGGCGACAGCGCGCTAAGAAGAGCTTCACATGCTGCTGAGCTGGTCAAAGATAGAGTCAACTCGGCCTTTGGGCTGGCCGAAAAACTCCACTCCTCGGACTGGCTGTCAGCACAACCAAAGGGTTCTAAAGGAGACAGAGACTTTGGCGACTCGCTTGATTTTGTTTCCTGCTACGACCCCTTGTCGCTGCTCGAACTTGTTTTTAAACCACTAAGCCATGGTGGATTCAAGGCCGTTCTAGCCGCCATGGAACATTTGTACAGCAATTCATCCGACCTTTCTACAACCACTGCTGGCCTGCATAGTTCTGGTGATACAGCGTATAAATCACTGTGGGTATGGCCGCGCGAGTATTCCGACCAAGAGCTTTCTTCCACCGAGAAGTATCACGTGACTCTCAAAACGCCTGAGCTTCCTGTTGTCGTTCGTTTCGTCACGAAAAAGCAATTTGTAGATAATTTTGTATTTTTGCAGCCAAATTACAAAAAACACTATACAAAAGTGCTGGAATATGCCACCTTGGTATACAAAAACCAATCAAGCTCTTTACTTCCTATCGGGACTCCCCAGAACACTCAGATTTTGCGTCAGTCTCTTCAGATCCGACAACAAAACAAACGTATTTTTGACGAGTTTTCTTCCCAACTCCTGAGGTCGGCTGTAAAGCTTGACCACACCGTGTTTAAAAAATATATGTTATTTAATGACTCCAAACCCATTATTGATCCACTCCTTTCTCATCTGCTTAGTGCATATGGAAAGGCAAAATCATATCACGATTCTTTAGTTCTGCTTGAAAAGAATCTGGCATCCGCACAAAAGCAAAAGCTTCTTTCCAACCTTCCTATTCTTGGCCAGCTCATCTCCACAGTTTCTGACTTTTTCAGCAGCGATGAGAGTGGCGGCCAAACCTTTGTCTCCTACAACAATGGCAATAACAACAGTCACAATATTTCCAATGCCTCTGTAAATACAAACATCAATACCCGTTTGCTGGGAACCTCTGCCAGCGACAACCTCCATATCGCTGAAAAACTCACCATGTACGAATCGATTAACCTCCGTATTTCCTCCTTGTTGAGTCTTATCACTTTGACCTTTGGGATCTCCCCTGCAAATCTGTCTAGTATACTAAACTACTATCTTGCCTCCACTTTGGCTTCCTCCTCTTCCACCACCAAAACCTCCACCACTTCTCCATCAGCCTCCCAAACCACCCCTTCTTCCTCCTCGCAACTTCTTCCCCAATCCGCAGATTCACTCTCTTCAGCATTGCTTTCTCCTCCCTCAAACCTCGCTTCCTACATCAACGAAATCAAACCACGCGGTCCCAGATCCGCCCAAGTCGCATCCTCTAACGAATTCCAGTCTATGGTCTCTGTATCCCTGTTCCTTGACGAGTACATCATTAAACCCTTCTTGCTCCTTGTTTTACAATATTTGTCATATTTATTCAACTTTATTTTTGCTCGTATCTCTAAAAAACTGCAAGCATCTTCAGACTCTAATGCCAACCAAGACGAAAACCAAGACGAAGGTCAGAATGAAACCCAAAATGACATACAAGGTTTCATCACCTCAGAACTTGATACTCTATCTCTATTGGTCAATTCCTTCTCTATCCGCTTTTTGTTGGCCAATAAGTTTTCCTCATCTGTAATTTTTGGTTTCCTTTTGTATCTATTTTTCGTCTTTGTTTTCTTTTAATATTCCGGGTCTTTTTTTTTTCCTGCTGTTTGTTAATGCTCTTGTTCTTATTCTTGTTCTTATTATTGCTACTATAACTATTTTAATGGTTTTTTTTTTTCGTAATTAGGAAAAATTATCCATACGCCATTTACATATAATAAAGCGATTCTCTAATTTCACTTTATTTTATCACGAAAAAAAGAACATAGTATCATAGACATAACTGTACTTTATGGATTATGGCTGGTCTGTTGAAAAGGCTTTATGAAAAATACACTCTTTTCCAGCTTTTACAGTTTCTGAGACCTGTGAGGTAAACATTTTCTATAATCCATACTTCAACTCCAATTCCAACTCAAATATATATTTAGACATATGTTCATCTTTTAAATACATCCAAACGATTTACAACTCTATAATAGCTACCTCCTAATATTTGTCTCTTTTGTTTGGTTACTGCTACTGCCCGCCGACTTTTATTCCTCAAAGACATATATTTCCGAAAATGCAATACTACCCGGACAGGTACTTTAGCCTCACTTTATTCTGAATATATCAATGTTTTGTTTCCCCTTTTGTTTCCCCCCCTAATCTTTTATCATACCTCTATGTTGTGAAAAATATTAGGTAAACAGTAATTTTGGCGCAGAAATGTTCAAAATTCGAACAAAGACTGCCAAACTCAGAGAATATATCGAAGCACAGGATCCGAGGTACCTTTCTTTTTTTGTTCTTCTCTATTTTTTTAGGAGGGGGGAGAGTGTTGATTAGTAGTATTAAAATTATAAATGAATATTCTGTTTTTTTTTTTAGTTGGGCGAACGAATTACTTGAAATCTACAATGAATATGGTATCCAAGCTGAGGCACATAGTATCGATGATGTTATAGATTCATCAACGACAAAAAAAGGAACTGTTGTTCATGCAATTATAAGAGCGACCAGATCTGATACGGTAGAATCCATGGTGCTGAGCGTTCCTACCCGCATCTCAACCGATCCAAAACTCTCCAACGCCAATGCAATAGAACTGAGCGTTGCCCTTGCTATTCATTTTTCAGGTAAATAAGAATAATTGAATAAGAAATCATAGCGTACTTTTGTTTTTTTTTAGAGGAGGAGGAGGGAACAGATTTAGAGTTTACATTTTTACTGTTAATATGAACGTAGAAATGCATATCTGGTCAAAAGACGTAGTGATAATTACAAGCGATTTGGGAGAATACGGCGTTTACAAGTGGTTGCAGTCGCACTTGTTGCTTGATACAGATAATAGCAAGGGATACCAAAAATATAGAGTAGGAGCGATTCAAGGAGCTGTAGGGCTTGAAATACCACCTGGTACGAACTTTGATAAAATTGGGCTGTATTATGGTAAGTTTGTCTTTTTTATTTGTTAAGAAAAGTTCTTGGTCGTATTTAAAACTAAGCACAGGCATAAGAATAAACATTGAATATTGCTACGTTTGTATTTATTAGAGGGTAAAGATGGGCAGCTTTCAAATTTGGACTTACCTAACACTGCTGCTATCATTTTTGGCTTTCAAAATTTTGAAGCTTTAAACCACGGTTCGAAGAGCTGTCATAAACTCACCTCCGATTTTGAGAAATACAAGTGTGTCTTTTGGAATCTGATCCGTGGGATGAAAGTCTTGGCTTTTGGAAGCAACCATGGCACTCAAGCTCCATTTTTAGAGTATGTCCTATTCATTTCTACCCAATTACGTATATACTAACCCATACCCTTTTCATATCTTATCGTATTTTTTTTTTGTTTTGTAAAATAGGTATAGAATTGACGCTATAAGTGTAATAGCTATACCACGTGACGTCGACGGTAACATAGACTCTAGTGTGGCCAGTATTGACTCTTTAGTTAGGATTGGAATGTAAGTTGAATACTGCTAACCCATATAATCATAACTATAACTATAACTATACCCCTATTGTTTCTGATCCCTATGGTGCTTGCAACAATATTAGATCTATCGAGTCGCTATTCAGGAGTATAAACAACTTGTTGGAACATTTTCACCAGTCGTTTTTCCTTTATTTACTACCAGATTCCAAGAGATACATATCGATAGGAAACTACATTGTTCCTGTGATCTTGATGACCGTAGCTATCTTGTTAAAGGTAACCAGATCCCTCCTTAATCAAATGCTAGTAGCAAGCCTAAATATTTATTTTCTACTCTACTTATTCAACTTTTTTTTTTCATGCCTGGTACTACTTAGGGCTTATCAATGTTGGCCTATATTATCCCCCCGGATGAAACAATGCCAAAAGATCGAGTTGTTTCGCTAACTAAAACATATAAGCTTGTTACAACCTCACTTTGTGGTTCTGGTTTGCTATTTTTGTTTGTGTTGTGCTACACCTTTTTGGTGTTTATTTTTACCGACTATGTATATTTTTACAGATTTCCGGTAAGCTTTCTTTTGACATTATCTTTATATCTTACTCTTAATAACCTCAATCTATATTATAAATATGCCTCTTTTTTTTATACCAATACTCTAGATTTTGAACCTTCGTTTCCACCTGATCTCTCTGTTTTCTATTCTGCTATTTATCAAACGGGCAGACTTTAAGTGCAACCGATTTTCTTTGATGTTTTTGGCATGTATGTATGCTGCTCTGTGTATAAGCGCCCTCTCCATCATCAACTTTAGTCTGTCATTATATTCATTTTTCACTGTTGGTCTTCCTCTTGTTTTACTACCCGTCAAGCCAGCCACGACCAAAAGTGTCGGGATTAACTCCAAGCAACTCTTTAGAAAAGAAAGTTCGGACGCTACAACGTACAAACAAGTGCAGATGGCGCTTTCAACGCGTTCCAACTCGCTTCTTTACAAACTTTTGTTGTCTATCCAGGCAACTCTTCTAATTTTGGTGTCACCTGCCGGGCTATCTTTGGTTTCTTTGCTGCTTGCCTCCAAGACAGCGACTCTCAATTTTATTGATTGGCCCACCATCATTCTGCAATACAAAATCTATGGCCATTCAGCATTCTATTTTTCTTCCTTTTTCTTGCACTTTAGTATTAACATCATTTCTTGTATCATTTTGTTTTTACAAGTATTTTAAACTGTCTTATATCTACATATACATCCAAATCTGCATACGCATTTGTAAATGCCTCAGTTATTATTTTTTGTATCCAATTGTTTCCCGAACTGCTTTTTTATTTTTTTTGCCAGTATATACCCAATTTCATTTTTTTTTTCCAATGAATTTTTGCATTTTGAAATCCTATAAAATCTTGATCAAACTTTCCCTTTTTCAAATCAAGTAATAGATATAAACCAGGTATCAATACACCAAAAAATAAAAGAGCTTGAAATGTCCTTGACACCCTTTAGATTCAATAAAATACTACGAAAGTTCTTTGTAAGCAAAAGTGCTAGCGATGGTGGGTATATATCCGGGTCATATACCATAGCCCCACAAAACCGAAAATACTCCAGAGCAAATTCGAACAAGGGTCGCAGCCTCGCTGCCAAAAACGGTGCTGGTTCCAATGACAGCAAAAGTGAATATGATCCGGCTAGTAAAAACCCCACAGCTGATACTAATTCTACTCTCTTTGAAACACGGGCTCAATTTTTATTGAATAATCCAAATATCTCTATCCCAGGAAAGTACATGAAATATCTAAAAACAGATTTGCGAAAGCGTGATATAAAAAAGGTAAGTCTTTTCAATATTAGAATACTATTTATCTATTCTCACCTTCTCCTTCCTCTTCTCCCCTATCTCTTCCCGATCCTTTTTTTGTTTAGTTATTTTTTACTAACTTTTGATATTTAAAGATTGATTCCCTTTACATATAAACTGGAATTTGTATCTTTTATCATAATTATAACTTTAAATATATATATATAATTAATAGTATTCTAGGAACATTGAAGATTTAAACACTACAAACAAGCATGTGCTCGATGGTTCTACATTAGTTGGAGGCAAAAAAGACGGCAATCAAGTTGTAATTGTCAAATCCACAAAGTCATCACAAACAAATGATCTTTCAAATACAAAAAAGAAATACACGCATAAAAATGAAGCATATCCAGTCGATAATCAAGTCGAATTCCAACAACAAGCGGTTGATATTTTAAACACAAATTCCTCTCAAGTAGTATATGCCAACAGGTTCAAGGCCGCCCTTCTTTCTTTGTTTCCAAAGATCAGCGGCTCTATTAACGCTGCACTTAGCGATAGAAACGCCACGACACCGTATTCACAAGATACCGAAAAACTCGAATTTTTGAATTTTATTGATAGTTTTTATCGAAGCAAGAATATTAACAACTTAGGTGGAGAAAAAAGTAGTGATGGATACACAAGTATACTTAAATTCTTGAATCTCAAGCTTTTCTACATAGATCAGGTTAGTCTATACACTTTCTATAAATTTCTATCGTTTATACTCATATTCAACCTCGTTTCTCAAATGCGGTCCCATGCTTCTATTTGATTCTCGCAATCACTTCATGTGTTTCTATATACGTCATAGGTCAATATTTCCTCAAACTACAAACGCCTTTTTGTATACTATTCACCCTCCACCCTAAATTCACCAGAAACCAATGTAAGTATCTTTATGCCATCTTTTACTCATTTTCTCCTTTCCCCCCTTGCCCTGCACTAATTTATAAACGGTCTGATTTTGTTTGCTGATGTTTTTTGTTGTAGTTTTAATCTATCGTTGTTTTTGATAGCTTTCCTGTCAACACACATCCTGTTTCAGTTCTAACTGTGTATCCTATTATTTTCTATTCTAGTCAAAGATTTCAGACGCGCTAGGATATTCTGAACCTTTACTTCTTCACTTATTCCTTATGCAATACAAAGGTCTGCCAAAACTATCAGCCATTGTTTTCAAACCATCCGATGATGTTTCCAATCAGTTTGGAGAGCTAGAACATGACACAAACCTCTTAGAAGCGTTCATCAAATAGATCCTTTTGGACTACACATCGTTCTGTTTGTATTTTTTTTTAATTTTGGAATATTGTATATAAATTTAACTATCTTATAGAAAAAAATTGTACATAAAACCATAGCTTTTAGAAAAAACAAGTGCTATTAATCAACATCGTTAATTCCCCCCTCCTCGTCGCTCATATTTTCATCCTCCCAGCTGCCCTCGTTACTTCCTGCCTGACCCATACGGACTTCCTTCAATTGCGGGGATTTACTAAGCGGGTTTGCAAATTGAACACCGGAGATGACATCAATCTCGCCATCAGCTAGAGAAGGACCACCCATCATACCCTGGCCAAGCATAGCCATCAGTGGATTGTTGTTGGACATTGCAGGCATTCCATGGCCACCACAACAGCCTCCTCCTCCCCCACCATGCTCATGTCCCTCCATCTCCATTTGCTGCATTCTTTGGAGTGCTTCCATCATTTCTGGTGGCATATGTTGGTCACTTGCAAAGAAGAACGAAATGGTACCATACTTTTCTCTCAACATCTGGCACTCTTTCTTAGAAATATCAATTCCTGCAATTTCCACCTCGTGCAACGACATTTTAAAACGTTCTATTAGTGCTTTAACTCCCCGTGCACTCAATCCGTTCAACCCGCGTATAATCAAAACCTCCAAGTTTTTTGTAAGCAGGTTGCTTTTTGGTGATTCAAGAAGTTTTAAAAGCTCTTTTTCATCACTGAGTGCTGATGCTGCGATTTCGATCTCATTCAGCATTTCAGATGTTAAAAGTGATTCAAGCATTGCAGTTGTTATACCTGTATTTACTAGGGTTGCCCTTTTTAGTCTCTTCCATTCAAGATCAGGGCTCCATGCTTCGGAGATATCAATACCACAGGCACATAGCTGTATTTTTTCCAATTGCTTGGAATAACTTTTCAAAATTAGGTTCATATTTTCTGGTGTTATCATTTGTATTTCTGTGAAGTTTAGCGATTGAAGATTTTTAAAGCTAGCTCCGATAATTTTGCTAGTTTCTGGTGGCATCAGAAATGCGAAAGTACTCAACTGGGTTATACTTTCCCAGTTTTGGTTTAAAAAGCTATTGAATTGGCCCGGGGTTGAATGCTCTCTCAGCTCCAACGACTGGAGTTTTGGGAGGTGTTTGGGTGTGATGTTTTTGAGCACCGCGCCAGAGTTGCTATAAATTCCTCCCACTACCAGATGAGTGAGCCCCTGAGCCTTTTGAAGAAGCATTTCCAGTTCACTGAGCCCACTATCAACCAGCCTACTCAATCCCAGTTTTCTCAGTCTGGCCCCATACCTTGTATTAATTGTTTTCACTGTATCCGCCGTCAAATACGACTCGGTGTCGATTTCTATCTCCTCCAGTTTATCAGATTTACTTGTTTTGACCAATCGATCAATTACATCAGGATATATATGGATTCCTTGTAGCTGAAGGGTTCGTAGATTTGAAAGCTCTGCTATGCTTTCAAATATTTTATTGCCCTTGTTTGCGGCTGCATTTTTTGTAGCAGCTGAGTTTATGTCTTCATTGAACCCGACACCAACATCCACCATTCTCAGCTGGATATACGTGATTGTTTGTTTGAACTTTTCACACAGTCCTGTCACCATCTCTCTGACCAATTTACGGTCTGTAAAATATCTTATATATACCTTATCTAGCTGTACCAGACCTTTGATAAGCGACTGTATATGTGTTGTGGTTATTTCTCTTGGGCCCTCAACTATGTGGAGCTCTCTGATTTTTTCAATGTTCTTGACCAGCAGCAATTCAAAGTTATCGAGCTGGTAGTGCTCATCAGTGACTCTTTTCCATGCACATTCATTTGCTGTTTTATTGATATTTCTATTGAGTTCTCTAAGGCGCAGAAACGGTTCAAGTCCCATGTACTCGAGCAGTTTTTGCCCTATTTCTGGCTTTGAAATCGCCTCTTCCAACATATTTATTCTTGTCATTGCTAGGTGTTTTGGTTTTCGAAATTTTTTTTATTTTAACAGAGTTTATTCTGTGCTATCCTTAACTTTATGTATACTTTTTTGTTATCCTTTATATCATTTGGGTTGAACATTAATTTCAAACTGAACCTTATATTTATTTTTAGAAGTGCTAATTATAACGCGGGGCTGAATTTAACATGGCTCGCAAAATATGATTTCTTGTGCAAAGTTCAATTTTGTCAATTCTTTTTGGATTAGAATCTTTTTAATTAACTTTTAATATAACTCGGCGGAGTTTGGCCTAATGGGTATAGTCACTAAGTTTGCGCTAATCTCAAGCTATTATGATTAATGGAAAAAATATATTTCTTGTTCTGAGGAATCCATTGTTCGCTTCAATCTGCTTATTGTTCGCTGGCTACAAATAATCAATCTTATTTAATTTCTTGTGGTTTTTTATTGGACACTGGCTGGGATGAATAGCAATTGTGCATGGAGAGCTCATTATACTTTAGAAAATTCTAAATATCTTTTGCTATTATTACCACTATTAGCTCTTGCAAATGGCTGTAAACTCTGAGCATTTAATTATAGTTGAGTTCAAACAAGCTCATTATTTGTCGTGCAATCCGCTAATCATCAAGAAACTTCAAGTACGATAGTATACCAACTTGTATGTGTGTCAATACTTGTAAATAAGACGATTTTCAATATATCTATCTGTTTTGGTTTATTGTCTTTAAAAATCCTAAACATGATATTTTTTGCAATGTATTTAATTGTTTTACTAATTTTTTCTTTCAACTTTGATGGTGTTGGGGCTGTCTTTTTTTCTCTTTCTCCCGTTTCCACCACTACTTTATGTTTTTATAAAATTCTACGGTTTACATTTACGCAAGGCTAAACAGTTAGAATGCCATTAAATATCATATATTGTATACATTATACGCTTCCTAAACAATAAGATATAATAAACTTCACTTCCGTCCTATTGGGCGGTATCTTTTATATACTCTCGTTTGTTTCGTTACTTTTTCTCAAAAAACAAGCAGACTTATAGTATTCAAACATTATATATAAGAGTGTATATGCATATGTCATACTAATTGTTTATGTATGTACTATGGATACTCGCAAAGCGTGCTGGAGTCTTTTTTAGATCATCAAGTTTAGTACAAAAAATAAAAAGGTAACCTGTTGGTTCAGGCTTTCTCTTCTACTGGGGATGGCTGAGCCCGGGAAAGAGAAATCCAAGCGCAATAGGCATCTTTGAAAAATATTAATTCTAATCACTGGATGAACAATAAACACTAACAAAATGCGTACGGTAAAGCAAAATATACAAATATCAGCAATCGAATTCAAACAATTTTAAGGAGGCACCCTTCAGGTGTAATACTCCCGACTCTCTCAAGGCTATAAAACTAGCGCTCTATGTACAATTATACTCAGTATACATCTCATATCATAAATAACAACGAAAGATGCCTATATCAATTCTCAATGGCAATAACAACATACTTTTCTGAAACAGAAAATATAAACACAAAATCTAATCAAAACGATGTCTTTTCGTTCAAAAAAGGGTATCACAACAGAGCAGCGAGTTTTTTAAAACGTAATAATGCGTGTTACATTTGAATAGACATGTTTTTTTAAAGGGAAAGGTTTGCTAACAATGTGTGTAGCTTTTTGAAATACAATAATCTAATACTACACTATAGAGATAAACTGCAGATATCTTAGAATCAAGTATATACTACAAATTAGGGATAATACAATATACGTACATCTGACTAAAAAGTGCGTTTTTTTTGGCAACATATTATACAGGCCTCAGCAATTACTCGTAGGAAACATTGACTTGTTGCTTGTTATTAAAAAATACATCATTTTTTGCTCCATAAATACCCAACTGTGGATACCTTTCGATACCCGGTTGAATGTTTTTAGAAACAATACTAAATTCATCGACTTTGGCCACCAAATTTGATCCAAACACGCTATCTATGGACCTTTTTTCCACCTTTCCTTCACCTGGCGTGATTGTGCTTAGTTTTGGGTTGCTCCTCTGTGGAATTGGCTCATTCATTGTTTCCACCCACTCTAGTTCCCCAGTGTAAGAGTTTTTTCTGAGTACACATTTGTAATATGTTCTCTTTCTCCCATTTTTGCTTAGTCCTGCACTACTACCACCGTTTTCAAGCGATCCGTAAGAACCATTTGTCCTTATTGACGTCAGATCCGACGAGGGCTCAGACACACATTGCTGACCCGTGGTGTCTAGAATTTCTTCTTGGATTCTTGTTCTGGGGACGAATAAGCTTTTGACCCTACTTATTAATTTTTGGAGATTCGATGGTTCGTTTTTCCTGTTTGCTTCCAAGTCAGCTTGGTATGGCACTAGTTCTTCACTCTCGGCTGTCTTTGCAGGTCGTGCTCTAAGCTTTATAAAGACTACTATTAACAAAAATAGCGTTGCTCCACCGCAGGAGAGTAGGAACAATAGTGGCAGCGATAGTTGGTAGCGTTCTCTTTTTATCGCTTCATTATATCCCATCCTATTAGTTCCGGTGTTTATCTTGTTTTTGTTTTTGTTCTTGTTATCAATGTGTATATCTTTTCAAAGGTACAAAACGAATAGTTAAAAAAAATAACTCGGCATAACCCAAAAACGTTTAGTATGAAGTGAAAAGTTAAAATTGAAGAAATATTTTTTGATTGTTGCTTGACCCGTACCGGACTAATATATATATACATGTATTTATGTGGTAATATGCGAGGGTGTGTGCTTTCAAGAAAGTTTGGCAAAATATTGCTATTTGCTGTTACCAATGTTGCAAATGAATAATTTTGCATTAATGATGATAATGACACATGTTTTATAAAACTATGAAAATTGCTTTTTTTTATCGCCCACACCCATTCCTCATTCAGGAAAGTTCAAAAGAGAATATTCTGGTTAATCTCTCCCTTTGTTTCTTGCTTTTGACTCATTTGAGTTTCTATCTATTAAATTTTGACGAAATTCTATCATTCCAGTTTGTGCACAGTGGTTTCGTGAAAATAGAGCTTTTAATTTTCATAAACATGCCAACTTTATTTGTTTTTTTTATTTAGCGCATTATTTATCCAGGCGTCATACTTTTGTTGCTCATTTTAGTTTCTGGAGTGGGCTTTGAACTAAATAGCTATAAATATGATTTGAATTTAAAATTGGAAAGACCTGTACATTATTTTTGGTCCATTAAACAATAAAAAACATACTCACATTATCTGGTAATTGGTGCGTTTTTCCTTTGGCATGTCAAAGAATGGCTCAAATTTGAATCGATTGTAGTTCACAAAAAAAAGACGCATTCAGATTAACCGGGAAAAAAAAAGAAAATTTGCTCATTTTTTTTGTCGTGTTCATGCACAATGCTTCCGCCTCCATTGACAAATATACCACCAATTGTTAAATTGGTTTTGTAGTAATGAGCCTGCACATCATTAACCCAAATTAATATTTAATGTATTGGTACGGTATATTAAATATTTATGCTATAGTCTGCGTTTCCCAGCACAGACTTTGAAGTGGGCTAGCTAGTTAGATCTGGCTAGAGCATTTTTACCAATTCGCTATAATCACAGCTGCGCTCCAAGAAAAAGATGTGGAAATCCTTAAGTTTACAATAATTTTTCTATAGTCGTCTAAAAGTATGAATAAAACGCCTAAAATTTAAATGAAATTAATGATTTTCGTACTTGTTTTGATTAACAACAAATTGCACCAATATCCGCTATATCAGCTAGAAATGGTAATTCATGCCAAACTACAACAATCTCTGGCTTTAAGTATACTATTCTCACTTTATGCTTTGTTTTTGAAACACCAACCCATGATATGGAAAACGCCGCTAATTTTTGCTACATCCTATTCGAGGGTGTTATTTTGGTATGGAGTATGTTTTGCAACATTTTAAAAGCAAAAATACCGGATTTTGGCACTTGCAACACTAAGCATCCAACCAATTCCTAAACAAAATGTAAATCAAAGCACTTGCTGACTGGGATAATAGATACCATAATTAAACACTTGCCAGCTTTTGAAAATCATAAACATCTGCGCGGCGGAGTTTAGGTTAAGGTTTAAACGTAAACAAATAATCAGTAGGCTAAATAAAAACTGTCGCCTTAATTGCGACACCGAATCTTGTTCCGCTAGTATTTACCACCATTTTCAAAGCATGTGCGATATTTTTGTAGTAACTATTTTTGTGGGCAATAAAGCGTCGGCGTCGGCAGTAATTTAAACTAACCGGGTATGTAAAACGTTGCGCAAATTACACAAATGCACCTATCAATATCACCTCGACCCCACTCCCAAAATACCCAATCCATCCAATTCTGAATCATTGTTAATTGGCCAATTGTTAGGTGGCAGCATTGTCCTAGAGTATCATAGCTATTCATATTCTGCTTTGAGAAATTAGCATTTCTGAATAAGAGCTGGAGTAGAAAGGGTAAAATAGCACATTTCAAAGAAATTGTTTTTTCTGGTAAGAATCTTGGGGAAGTCAAAGGAGCGGAATGTATTTTAAAATGTTGTAGAAAATGAGATATGACGGACATCAGTTTATCCAAAATAAATCGTGAGTTCAGTAACCTTATTGCGCAATTATGTATTTATTTGATGCTTCTTGTTCTTCTGCTATTTTGGCGTTTTAACTGTTTTAAAAAAAGGACTTTCAAAAAATGCAAGGATGTGCAGATTTCTCTATATACGAATTTCATATGGCCTAAAACCTGTCTTTTATTCACCCTACTAGAATCCGATACAATCATTTGCAGAATAAACTTTAAAGACTTAGATAAGGCAATCAGTATGATTTTCAAACACACACTCATACACACGCGCAAAAAAATAAACAAAAACCGATTGCAGCTGCAACTTTAGGAGTTAAAATTATACCAGAAAATTAATCTCATTACTCTTTACTGGCCTCCTTAATGTTTCTTGAAATGCACAGAATGTTGACTTTATTCCATATCGAGCTTTTAACACACCTATTAACATCCGTACCACCCCCTTTCCAATTTGAATAAATAAAATGTATAGCTTGGTGATGTCACAGTACAAAAACACTGGAAAATGGTGATCCACAGCTGTGTTGTTTACTTGACACAGATTCTGCTTTCTATTTTATAGCAAACATTATAAGGCAAATACATGCCGTGACATGATCGGCTATTTTCCGCTTTATAATAAATTGATAATAGACTATACGTTTATAACTAAGCTGAGAATTAATTATATCGAGAATTGGGCCAATATATACGCGAAAAAACTTGAACTCGCATTCGATTCTTATTTCTTATGTATTCTTCCACTAAAGCCTGGTAATAAAGAACATTGACACTTTCTATTAGCACATTTTTTTTGTGTACAGCTCAATGTTTGCTATTTTACACATCACATCCTGACAGGACTTGTGTAAGCCGCGTGCCAATATATCTAACATTAAAATTAGCATCACTTTTTTGGGTTTCAACTACATATGTTACTATCTTGTGTGCAAATACTATCCTGAAAAAAATCAGCACGTCATCGGTGTATATTAAAAATAAAACAATGGTACATTTGCAGCCAGAGACATCAGCATTACTTTGTGAGACTACACGTGTCATATATTGCCATGACAGCATCATTGTAAACTCATTGGTTGGATATTTGTGTAGTTTTTTCTTGCGATAATAATTCTTGGAACCAAACCCTGTTCTTGGGTAGCAATCAGGATTTTTTTTTTAAAAAAACAAAAAAAAACGCTAGTAGGCCTTTACGGAGCTTGTATGCAACTATATCCATTACTAAAGAGAAATAATCTGCCAAGCAGACTTAAATTTTCATGTCTGAGGAGAGGGGTTCCAAGTAGTAGATTACATAATATATTGGTAAAATGTTGAGTATCAAAAGCAAGAAAAAAGTGGATATGTCCTAGATATAAATAAAATGGAGTATACATATCCAGACGCCAACAACACTGCTGCTGATAAGTTAAGGGTTTTTTACCATCGCGATTCATAAAAGTTGATTTTTGCTGATGTGTTATTTTTTATTGACCATGCGGAACACGCCCTCCTTGCATTTGTCACCATATCCTCAGTGCCTGATGCAAATACACCATAAATGGCGTTCCCATTCTCCTTCACGATCTTCTCATATATTTCATAGTAGTTTGGTCTATTAACATATGCAGATACAAAAGAGACATTTAGGCCGTGGAACCTTTCAAGCATGCTGTAAAAGTTGTTTTCGTAATTTTTTTCACATGCCAGATTGATGCTCGTTAGGTATAGCGACATGCTGAATTTGTTTGAAAACCGCATTGACTTGAGTCGCTCAACAACATCCTAAGTAAAATATTTATCATTACAGTGTTATTTTGGTTTTTTCATGTTTATAGTCTAACTGAGTAGCTACTAATCATGAGGATATGTATAAAATCTATCTTTCTTACCTCCATAAAGCCGAATAACGAAACCTCGCGATTGCTCCATACAACATGAATTTTTTTTAGTTTGTAGTCATTTGAGACGTTATTGATATCATAAATAAATTTGTTGACCACAGACTTAACTGTAGATATCCCAGTTCCGCTAGCAATGAGTACTGCAATTTCATTTTCAAATATGTACCTCACTGGACTCTCATAATAACCACTCACCCACAGGTTAGGGCTGGATATACTAGGATTACTCATTATCTTATTATAGCCGGACAATGAGAGTCGGTCATTTTTTCCTGATTTTTTATTATTTAAGCATAGTGGTGAGGATGCACCTTGGTCAGACGTCACAGTGTCGCTGTATACGCTGCCTCCCGTTTGTTTTTTTTGAAGGTAGTGCTGTGTGTTTGGGTCAGTATTCTCTGTATCTATTGTTTTTTCAAAGTTGTTTGACACTCTTACATCAAAAAACTCTTTATCTTTATATTCAACTCTAACTTGTCTCGAAAAAATTATTCCACACAAAATCTGTTCCCAATCACCTTTCCCATTTATTAATAGACTTATAAAATCATCACCAGGACCTGTTGCAACGCTATATGGATGCCATTCAGTCAATGAAACATGTGGACAATTAATGTAAACATGACTGAGTGCGCTACAGTTTGGGGTCGCTATCTTGGATTGAAAACTGTTAGGGTCGATTTTAAACTGAATTTCAAACGCGCTTTTTGACCACTTTCTCGCATAGATTTCCTTAAAGCTGGTCTTTTTCTTGAGAAAGTTTCTGTAGACCCTATCTACAAGGTATATTGCTAGTGTTATCAACCACGTTTTTCCGCTGTATTGATGAAAATATTGAAAAGCAAGAGCCACAATTATCAGGTGATGCGAGTAGTAAAACAATTTGTATGATGCATTTCTGAAATAGGCTATTGTATTTATGATAGTATTTAGCAAGCGTTATATAGTGGATAACGTGTATTTGATATTACAATTATATTAATACTTTTGTTGTAGTTGTTGGGATAGCTCCACAGCAAAATATCCTATCATTGGCTTCCGCTTTCCACCACGCCTCACAAAAGTATATATATATGAATAAAACTTACGCATAGACATTACAATCGGGAACGTATAAAAGATAAAAGCACATAAACCCGTAATGAGCTCGTGTTGGTCTGCATATTTTTTAAATATTAGCGGAGCTCTTGTATTTGGGGGTCTTGGAACGTGCTGTACTCCATTGTATATCACAAGCCGCTTTTCAGAATTCATTATATATGTCGTATCAAACAAGGGTGCGTACATCATGAAAAACCCCAAAATTCCATGAATTACAAACCAAATGAAAAAACATGTCGCAAAATACATGTGCAGTTCTACTTGGTTTTCTATTCGTATAGATCTCCATCCTATAACCCATCTAAGATACCTCCTTGGTTTGAATATACTACTAATAGGGTCTAGGAAAAGGATTCTAGCAACATGTAATACGGTTGGCGACATTGTTATGAAGAGTATAGTAAGGTTGTAGCTTATTGAAGCATTTGTCGCTTTGAATAGCGTAGTAAGTCCCAGTGTACCACCCCCATATCTAATGTACCCTTGTATGAAAGCAAGTACCTGAAAAATGGTCATAAAAACCATTATCCCCCTCCGACTCACTAACAAAAGTATTAGTTGATAAAAAATTTATTGTACACCATTGGTTGTGATATGTATTTGTTATGTTTTAATGAATATGTTCGCCAATTAACAAGTACTTACAATAGAAGTCGTATATAGCACTATTGTATTTATCGTTTGACTTCGTAACCCTCGTCATACTTTCAGTTGTTCTTATCTAATCCACTTCCTATAATCCGAATGAGAGTAACACAAATTTCAAGCCTATTTTGCAACTTCGCCTATCAAGCAAATGAACTCACTAAAGTACCAAGGTTCACATCACCAATTTAACGTTGGCTTATAAATACTGGTATATCTTGTCCGTTCCGATGAATTACAAGAGTTTCTGAAATGAAAACTGAAATATATTATTTTTTTCAGTGCACAGCTATTTTTAACGAAACCAGAATATAACTCACTTCTTTTTATTGATTGCTTGGATATATAAAAAAAAAATGAGCAGCTTTGTTTAAAAACCAAATACACAACATAATGATAGATTTTGAGCGTACAGACACTTTATTCATGGCTTTCAGAGATGAATCACGCGTTAATTAGGGATTCAATCCTCATGGAGTGGATAGTCCACGTTTCCAACGCCCAAGAGTTCACAATAGAAATAGCAGTTAAAACCACATCTTTACATTTTATGATGGTCTACACGACCCATAAACACCAAATTCTTCATCTACTCAACCTGAGTTACAAAGTGTGGATTTGGACAATACCAAATTTGAGAATAATAATTAAGACTCCTTATAACCTAAATTTTGTGAAGAAAAAAGCAAGAATGATTATCCTTGGAGTTTTTGAGCCCAAAAGTATCTGATATGTATCAATTTTGTCCACTGCTCACCAGAAGAAAGGAAGAATGAAATTAACAAGAAAAGGAATGGACCGATGAACGTGAGCATGGAAATACAAAAAGAAACTCTTGCATTTGAGTGTGTGATGTTTGTGGATTTTAAAGTGTACTTTATACCTGTGTACTTGGCTATTAATTATTATTTTTATTTTTTCATACGCTCTTTCCTACGGATATTTATTCTTTGAGGCTGTATTATCTAAATTTTCCTTGTGAAACCAAAATCAATAGAAAATGAGACTAGCAAGACAACAGCCTCGCGTTTCCCACAAAAAAACCTTTAATTATGGATTTATCTTTATCTAGTACAACATGTACTTAGCTTTTCAAGTAATGGGAATTGAATAAAGCAAGTTCAAAAATGCAGTGTGAAATACACCAAAAAAAAAGATCTCAAAATGTGCAGCTACGATGGTGCTTCTATGCCAAAATCTCAGAGATATGCACTCAGCACAGGTATATTGAGTGTATGCTAAGTTTATAGCCATACCACTAGCGGCTCAGAGCTGGTGTAAAACACAACAAATAAGTAGGAAGTTTCTTTACTTAAAAAAAGAAGCTGATGCGCTCAAATACACAGCTAGTAGCTGGTATAGAATAATATGTATGATGTGAGTCATATTATCGCAGTACTTAGCATTTTAATACTAAACCTTATGAGCCAAACTCACACCTGAAGTATCATAAAATAATATTTTATAAATATATTTCTATGTGTGAGTGACAAATTGGAAATTTTGCAACTGAGGCACTATGTAACTGAATACACAAGGCACCAGGAACACCAGTCAAACCTTAAGAAAAAATGATGCTTAGGGTTGATCTCTACCTCTTACCTCTTACCTCTTACCTCTTACCTCTTACCTCTCTATCTTTATAAACTTTTTTTTTTTTGCGTTGTGCGCCTCTAGTAAATGAGGATAAACATGTTCAGATAAAGCATTGTGTATTTACTGCATTTTACCATCTAACTTTAGTTAAAAGTAAAGTGCTGAATTATATAGGACACAAAAAAAAGATGTCAACAAGTCTGGAATCTTGGCTGTAGTATACACACATGCAGATCAGAATAAACTCTGCATCCAGATTTTGACAGAAAATGCTTTGGGGACGTTCAAAACTCAGCAATTGTAAGTCAGTCGGATAAAATATCTTGCGATTAAGTTTCATGAGAATATTTATACTGACTCTGTTAACTTATAGTTCGACGTATGATCAAGCTTTCCTGTTGATGTTCGGTTTAGGTTTGATGATGGAAAATGCAAGCCAAGCTGGTGCCATTACCTTTTTTCTTTTTTAAGCTTTGAACTCCGAATGTTATTTGCTGGTTATTAACTGGAATTTTTCGGCTAAAATTTGACACAAATCATTTAAAGAACGTTTAAAGGATGGATTTTTCAATTTATTATCTTGGTCAGCACTTTAAACAATAGCAGGTTTGGAGGAAGGAGTGCCACATAAAACAGTAGATAAAGACAATGAATGAAATTGGTTTGCTAGAACGACAAAAACGGAACAGAGGCTTCTCATCTGGTAGTATCGAAAGAACCAGGGAGGCGCTCATTGAACTGGCAAATTTTATCGATGAATCCAGCAAATACGAAAAGGCCACGAGCAAGGAAGAAGGAAAGGCGAGAGTGCAAATCAAGTGGAAAGATGGAGTAGACGATTTTGATGAAGCCAGGATAGAAAGCAGTGGTGTATCGAGACCGGAGAATAGCCAGGTGGATGATATGCAGCTCGAGCTGGATGAGAACGAGCAGGCGAAGGATTCAACTAAAAAGGAACAAACCGAGCGAATAGAGACGGTAGTAGCAGAGATAGAAAGATTAATACAAATAGGAAAATTGGCAGAGTACATTTCAAGGAAAAGTAGTGGGGCGGATGAGCAGTTTTCAAAATCAATATCGGGAGTATATAATGTAACAAATTGTTTTTAAAGTTAGGAAATTGTATGTGGCTATATATTCTATTTGTGCGTTCATAACCAAGGGGATAAATGTGTAAAATAAATTTTAGAGTCTTGAGCACATGGAGGAGGCGATTAACGAAACCGAAGATTGTGTTGTGAAGATGAGCAAGGCTATTAGAGATATTAGGCAAAAGACTAGTGCAATAACTGAAGAGTCTTCAATTTTGCTTGAAGAAAGGTAGGCTGAACCTCTATATAAGCGCTAGTATAATCATCATAGTATGAAATAGAGCTTAAGTATATTGAAACTTAATAATTATGTCAAAAAACAAAAAAAAAAACAAACGAATAGAAAGGAGCTCGTGGAAAGGCTCGCGTTAGTTGAAAAATTGGAAAAGAGATTTGATACAAGAGAGATAGAGTGGACTGCAGGTGAAGGGGTAGAGGTGGGAGAGGAACTCATAGAGGTGTTGAGAAAAATAGAAACAAAGATGGAGGAGAGCACGATATTGCTTCAAACGAGCAAACCAATTGCAGTGTAAGTGAGAAAGTACCGATAAATAAATAGCTATGATAACCTTGAGGTATAGGTATAGGGGTTGGCAGGTCGTCTAAACTTGTATTCAAGTATGGGAAATGGACACAAAAATAATGCAATTCGAGTGTTTGCAATAACTAAAAAAATTGGTTTAATACAATAGAACGGAGTTAATGCGAAGATTAAGCAGAATCCAAGAAAGGATATACAAGCGATTGTATGAGTGGGCAATTGGGGAGATCAAGGGGCTTAACAAAACGTATCCTGAACCAAAGGCAATACTAAAGGCAGTGTTGAAGGAGCTACAGGCAAGGCCTGCGTTCTATGATGGGAGTATCCGTACTTTGACGGAAACACGGAGCGAAACCATAGTACGAAACTTCATAATGGCGCTGGTTAGGGGCGGGCCAAGTGGAGTTCCTCGGCCAATCGAGATTCATGCGTCAGATCCAGTTCGGTATGTTGGCGACATGCTAGCATGGGTTCACCAGGCACAGGCGGAGGAGGAGGAGTTGTTGGAGATGATAATGGTACGTGGGCGACGAAGAGCATCAAATACCAGTATAGAAGAGGAGGAGCAACGGATAGAAGAGGTGCTGGGGTCGTGTATGGATGGTGTTTGCCATCCGCTCGAGTTAAGGGTTGATCAAACACTAGAAGAGACAGGAAGTATCACTGTGGCACTGCAGTTGCATCAGCTGATAGCTTTTTACACAGATGTTATCAAACACAGCGAGCAGAGTCTCTTGTCCAACGTATTATTTGGGCTGCTTAAGAAAAGTTGTGATGTGTTTCAGAGTCTTTACAAGGATTATATATCTAACGAGATAGATAATACTATACCTCCGCCTGTCACGTTGGATCTACCGGATTCTGCTCACAAGGTCTTGGGTCTAGTTGAAGATCTTTTAAATCTACGTTCCCTTTCACCAAAAACCTCTACACGTAACCGGAGGTACTTGTACGCGCTTACTCCAAACGAAGGCCTTTCTATAGTCAAGCAATCTACTGTTACAGATACAAAGGGTGAAATGGGTGATATCCCTACTCAATTTATTGTGGATGAGTTGCACAGATTTGTTAACTACGTCTATGATATCGCCACGAGCACTCAGTCGCTGTTATCTTATGAAAAAGATATTTTTAGATGGAATTTGAACTACCGGCTGCAGGTTAGTACATTATGAATGTATGACTATATAAATTACTAACACTATGGTTTATTTTTAGAACGAACTGGCAGCATTCACAAATGTGAGTTCCTTTATCAAATCACAAGTTAGCAAACAGTTAGAGATAGAATCTTCCTTGTTATCATCAACGGTAAGTCTTCCCTTGCATTTTGAATTAGCAAATGCTTTCCTTTGAATTCTGGAGCCGACTAATACATTTGACAATAAAAAAATTATCTTTAGATCGATCTCTTGATACAGAAATCGGGATTGGAAAGCTGTTTATCCAGCATAAAGACCAGTTCAGCCGAGAAAGTAGTAAGTAGTAAAATTGTGGGGGCCATGATATTTGGAGAGGAGGTGAAGGGTATGAGGGCTCCTTTATGTATACCAATTGGTGTTTGCTTTTTGCAGAAATTAAATAGTAAACAGTAATATCTCAAAGATTGCACTAAAAAACATTGTAAAAAAAAATCATGACAAACTTAGGAAAAAGCTAAGCTTTGGATTTGTCTAAAAGACTTTGATATCGCGCTATCCAAAGGAAGGATGGATTTAACACCCACTACTCTGAGTCGACTACACAGCACAGTTTACGCACAAAAATTATCTCAAACATCTATCGAATACTTTGTTGAGCTTTATACGAAATTGTACCATTCCATAGCCATTAGTAGCAATGCTGACAGCCATGTTTTATTAGTTTCCGATGGGGTTTCCCAAGAATACGACCAAGCAATGGTCGAAAGCATTGTTCCCAAAGATGTGACCATTCATAACCCTACGTCTTTGAAATTGCTGCTTTAAATCTCTGTTTCTCTTCAATAAAATCATTGTAGCGTATTTTGTTACCCAGTTTTCCTCTGCGTTTAGTTTTTTGTAGTTGGGTTAGCTGTATCATTGATTTGATGTGTATTCACTCCAGTATTGGAGAACGATTATCTTGTTGACTCATTAGACGAGTATACCAGTGAGCACCAAATATGTAATACGTGGGGCCATGCAAGTTTAGTTGAAATACGTTTACATTATCGTTATTTTTTTTGTTGTTGCGTTATGACTATTTTTGGGTGTAAGTAGTTATTTTTGGGTACGATTAGTTTTTTTTGGTTTTGAGTAGTAAGTTATTTTTGGGTGAGTTTGGTTCAAAGTTGCATCTGTTAGCGACCATTGCTCATGTTGATTGATTATGCCATTGGTTGGGATTTCGTAAATAAAGTGTGTTTTTTCCGCTTAGAACTGATATATTGGCGCGAATTAAATAAAAATTGTTATATATGAAGCAAGCCGGTTCAGTTTTGCTCTAAAAAAGAAATAGCATAAATCCCCCCCCTATCTGGTTTTTTTTTACCTAATTTTTTTTGAAATAGCGCTTATTTTTTCTCTCTGAATGTTAAGCAAAGAGATTATATCAAAAACAAAATGAAAAATGGGAGTTCTCGAAGTTCTAACCAACTGTTTTAAAACAGTGATATTAAAAGTATTTGAGGCTTTGAGGGTTCCGGTAGTTGGGTACGTTATCAGTTCTTCCAGTGAAATAGTATATAATATTTTATCAAAGCTGAAATTTGGACCCTTTTCGGCACAAGCCCAAATAAACCGATATGTGGAAGATTTCAAGCTTCAGCGAGAGTGGAAACAGCAACAAGTTGTGGAACAACCCACTTTGGTAGCAATAGTAACGGGTGCAAACAGTGGAATTGGCTACGAAACTGCCAAGGCTATCGTTGCTGCTGGCTTTCACACTGTTTTTGCTTGCAGAAACAAGAGCGCAACTATACAGGCGATCGAAAGTATCACTACTGAATTGAATAAGGCGGGCAGCGCTATCGGTAGTTGCGAATTCATGGAGCTAGATCTGGGTTCCGTTGCTTCAGTAAAAAACTTTGTTGCTGAATTTAACTCAAAACACGATAGGCTAGACTTATTAATCAACAATGCAGGATTGGCAAGCGCCTTATCCACTACCACTGCTGATGGTATTGAGGTGTGCTTTGGTACAAACCACGTAGGCCACCATGTTTTAACTAATGGCTTACTAGATGTAATGAAAAAGACGCCTAACGATGGTGTCAACAATCCCAGGATCGTTTTCGTTTCGTCTACTGCTCACTACAACGCCAAATACGACAAAAGATTGGTTACAGACCCTAACATGCGCGTGAGTTTTGCAAACTACGAACTGAGCAAACTTGCCAACATCATGTGTGCAAACGAATTGTCCAGACGATTCTATGAGGAGAACCCAAATAACCGAATCACTGTAAACTCACTCCATCCTGGAATTGTTTATACCAGCGTCGCTCGCCACTCCGAGCTAATGAAAAATAGGATTTTGAACTTTTTCTATCACAGCATCGCTATTGGACCAAAAGCGGGTGCACTTACTACAATTAAACTTGCACTGTCCAGCCAAGTGTCACATACCAGTGGAAAATACTTTGAGCGTGAGCTTGAACTATCTCCTAGTGCCATATCTCAAAACCCTGAAACTTGGAAAGACCTTTGGAGATTTACTGAGGACCTGATTGTTTCACATGCTGTTTAATTTTGCTACTTTGACGTTGGCGTGATTTTCATTTGCTTTTCCTTTCTTTTTGCTTTTATTTTCATTTGCTTTCCTTTGTTGTTTTTATCCTTTTATTTTTTACGAGTTTACAAAATATGATTGGTGTATTTGATATTGAGTGGTAGCTTTGTTTTAAATAGCGAAACAAATATCTTTCTGATTTAGTCTTAGATTGGAATGAATTCCTCTGCTCGTTTATAAACATAGTCAAAAATATTCAGCAGCGAAGAGATAGATACAATGAGTCGGTATGTAGAGATTTTGTTGGAATTGTTAGAAAAAGAAAAACAGTATGAGCTGGAGGAATCGCTTTCGATTCTAAAAAACCATGAACCCACAAAGCTCCAAAAGTTGGGATTGGCACTGGTAAATCTCCGTATCACAGGTATAAGAGGAGGCTTGGGTGGAAAATTGTAAGTATTGTTTAATGCCATGATTTGGAAATTTTATGCTGTATTTGGTGCCTTTCCCATGCCTTTAGAGCGCTCATTTTTCTAATGAAGAATTTCATCTCCAAAATAGCCTGGTTGATTTAGAAGCGACTAGCTATGGGAACCCACTACCAGAGCATACGCTGAAAACAGGTGACATAGTATCGATAAACCCACCAACAGAATCTAAAAAGAGAGTAAATGGGAGTGGAGGACGAGGCAGCAAAAAGACATCAAGTAGTGGAGGGAATACCGGTCCTGGCAGCGGGAAGGAAAATAATAAGATAAACGGGGTGATTGTGCGGTCTACAGAAAGCAAGCTTGTGCTATCGATTGAAAATCAAGAAGACATCCAATACGAATGGAAGGAACGGTGCACCATCATCAAGCTTGCAAACGAAATAACATTTAAACGAATGATATATGCAATGAATGATTTACATAGGAGGATAAATGACGCAAAAATCCGACAGCAAGACCCTTTAAATGATTTGGAACGATTTTTGTTGACTGCAGGCATAAAACTGAGTGGGAATGATCTTGATGGCAGCAGCACCATTACCAGTGCAGCCTCTTCAGGTAATTTACTTGAAGGAGACGACGACACTGGTGCGGCTTGTGAGTTGATTACGAAAAGATTTGCAGAAGTTAATATGCTCGACAATAGCAATAGCAATAGCGGTAAAGGTGGAACAATAGAGTATTTTGATGAAAACCTTAATGATTCACAAAAAGAGGCAGTCAAGTTTTCCTTGGAAGCAGAGCATCTGGCACTAATCCATGGTCCTCCAGGCACAGGAAAAACATATACGCTAATCGAAATTATAAGGCAGCTAGTTCGGCAGGATAAACGAGTGTTAGTTTGTGGACCTTCAAATATATCAATCGACAACTTGGCAGAGCGGCTGATAGATAAATCTGTAAAGTGTGTCAGATTGGGGCATCCGGCAAGGGTTTTACCGTCGGTTCAGGATAACAGTCTGGACTATCTTTGCAGATATTCAGATGCAGGAAGACTGGTGGCGGATGTAAGAAAAGAGCTCGACGAAGCACTAAATAAAAAGAGAAAAAATGCCAAATCTAGCCAGGAAAGAAGAGAGGTATACAATGAAATCAAACTTTTGAGAAAAGAAATCAAACAGCGGGAAGGCAAGGTAATAACTGATCTTATTAATGCGACACCGGTGGTGCTCTCGACACTTAATGGAGTAGGAAGCCAAAAGATGTCTCGGTCTGCTGGGAAATTTGATGTGCTAATTATCGATGAGGCTGGCCAGGCATTGGAACCTGAATGTTGGATAGCTATCCCTAAGGCGTGCAAAGTGATCTTGGCGGGTGACCATCTACAGCTCCCACCAACGGTAAAGTCCGAAACGGGAATGAGATACGACGACAAGGGGGAGGAGAGCGAACATCATAAGGCGTATTATTCTCTTTGTACAACTTTGTTTGAAAGGTTGATGAACCTTAAAAACAACAATTTTTCTAGAATGTTGAAGGTTCAATATCGAATGAATGCCAAAATAATTGAGTTTTCTTCAAAGAACTTGTACAATGGTTTTCTTGAATCCCATAGCTCAAACAAGGATATTCTGCTAACTGATTTTGCCTATGTTGAACCAAACGATGACACGGATAAACCCTTAGTGTTTATCGACACAATGACAAATGCAGATGACTATCAAGAATCATCTACAATCAACGAGAATTCATCTGTTTTGGATGTTAATTCTAAATTCAATGCTGGTGAAGCAAATCTCGTGTATGAGTATGTACTTACTTTGTGCGATTACGGCGTCCTGCCCAGCGATATAGCAGTGATTTCTCCCTATTCTGCCCAGGTAATTCTGTGTTAATTTTACTACACCCAGTTACTTGTGTTTCCATCTTTATTTTGAGGAACAGCGTTTTTAAAGACAAGGTGCCAGTGAGAACGTATTCCAAAGTCAGATTAAACTAATATTTTTTTTTCTGTTTTGATAGGTGTCACTAATCAGATCCAAGTTGAAGCAAGACTATTCTCAAGTTGAGGTAGGCTCAGTAGATGGATTTCAGGGCCGCGAAAAAGGTATGTAGCCACCAATGCTATTTACATTTCGTTTTTTCAATATCAAAAGCATTACTTTTCACAATCCCCTCTCCCCCTCTCGTCCAATCCCTCTTTGCTATCATCCTTTTCTTTTTTCCCCCGTTTGCTTAATCAAATTACAGCACTAAACTTTACACTGAAATACTTTTAAATCAGCTAGTAGATAGCAGCCCATTTAAACATATAACCATGTAATACAAATAGAGGTTGTCATACTATCGCTGGTGAGGTCAAACTCTGAATTTCAGATTGGCTTTTTGTCAGATTACAGAAGGTTAAATGTTGCAATTACTAGACCAAAGAGACATCTTTGTGTGATTGGGAATAGCGAATGTTTAAGTAATCGAAACAACTTTTTGATACGTATGTGCAATTGGCTAAATAACTCGGCTGATTTGCGATATTCTTAAATTGGTAAGATTAAATACCCAGGATGCACAATGTTGATTTTTCACTTGTATTTAGGCCTAATTAGCTTTAATAGACCTCTTTTTTTACCAGTCTTAGCGGATCACCAAAAATAAATGGCCACAAATAATTTCACTGTAACACAGTAATCGCACTCATCTTAAATAACACGAAAATCAACCTGTCTGCAAAACCAGTATCATGTGCCGCACCGCCGAGTTACATTTGGTTATAGGAATGACAGGTGGCGTTAAACAAGTGTAGGGGTATTGTTAACAATGATGCAAATGCGCACAAAAGAAATTCTGTTTTCCTTCTCCTTCTCAGGGCGGGAAAGCAAAAGTGGTTTTTTTTTACAAAGGAGAGTGGTAATTTTGTGGGCCGCATTCTATTATCAGCTGGTTCCATTGACTTGTTTTTCAAGAAAATGTAGAAGAACGCGATGTAGAACTTAGCATTATCACCACAGTAGTGCAAGGTTAATAGCTTTGCTTTTTTTTTTAGATTTAAAATTTTTTTGTTTCATCTTTCTCGCTTTTTCATCTTTTGCGTTTGGGAATTAGGTCAAAATCGGAATCACTAGGTTTTTTTTTTTTTTTGAAATCACTAAATACTTTTTGGAAATTATTTTTCTGTTTTTTTTTTAACGCACATGTGAAAAAAAATATCTCCGGAAAATTGTGTTCCAGGCTTTTTCGTAATGCCATAGAATTGAGGAGTAATTAGACATTTCACAAGTGAATTTAAAAAAAAAAAATTGGGATAAAAAAAAGGACAAAATAAGGCGATAAGAGTGACTAAGCTTAATTGTACATATTTCGTTTTTCTGGCTCATTAAAATAAAACTTTTACAGATTGTACGTTCCATATTTCTTTTTTTTTTAACTCTTCGGTTCACAATTAAGTAGTGGAAGCGAGAAAAAGCATAAATAGCCTGTCTCTTTAGCGAACATAACACAGAAAAAAAATATTAAAAAGGTAAAAGACGAGACGAGACGATACAAGAAAAGAACAGAAACGAAAAAAGACAAGCATTTTCCTTGTTACCATCAATCTGAAATGTTGAGGCTCTAAAAAAATACCTCCCAAATATTATCACATACTTGGCAATCGATAAATTCCCAAACTCAAAGTATATTATATATCAATTTTACTAATAGGTAGAGAATGGACAAGGGAAAGAAGAGAAAGTTTGTAGTTTTAGGACATAGAGGAGTTGGTAGGTTTTGAAAAAGGATGAATAAAAAAACTATAATAGAAGCATAATTAATACAAATAACGCTAATGCAAAAATCTAAAAAAATAAAAATAGGCAAAACCAGTTTAATAATGAGTTTTGTGGACAACACATATGTAGAAAATTATTATCCGACCATAGAAAGCATTCATTGGAAAGCTGTTAAATATAATGATGTATTATATAACTTTGAAATCGTGGACACGGCGGGACAGGTAGGTTTGCGTAGCTAGTTTATTGATATTTGTAGAGAAATGTGTATTCTTAATCAAAAAAAAAACAACAATATAGGCATTTTAAAAACTACAAATGTTGTATTCGGGAAAATAGGACGAATTTTCTATTCTAAATTCACAGTACACTGTGGGTGTTGATGGGTATGTACTGGTATTTTCGGTAACCTCGAGATTGAGTTTCGACATGTTGGGATCGATACACGACAAGATTTTGGACGCCACAGGTGTAGAATCAATTCCAATGGTCCTGGTGGGAAGTAAAAACGATTTGTCAACACAGAGACAAGTGTCTGAAAAGGAAGCTACAGCTCTTTCCAAGACGTTCAAATGCAGCTATGTTGAATGTTCAGCAAAAAACAAAACAAACATCGATAAAATATTCCAGATGGCAGTATCTGATTTAGATAAGTTCAACAATCCATCGGCTGAGACTGGTGACGACCAGCAAAAGGCAGCCACTTGTACCTTGATGTAATTTGATACCCCTATCCTTGCCCTTTATCCCCATTTACCTTTCTTTCTACTGTTGTTTTTCACTATTCTTTGCCTTCTTTTTTCGCAATGCCATTTATTGTTTAATTATTAACAACATTTTAATAAATAACCTTAAAATATAACTAAAACATTATATTATGCTGTTGCTTTTGCCAGTTTTGGCTGTAGCTTATAAAGCATATTTCCATTTTCGTCAAAGTCTACATGGTACGATTCGGATGGTTTGATATCATTTTTGCTAATGTAATCTGCATAAACTTTCGCAGCTTCCAAATCTCCTCTCTTCTCATACCCCTCTTTCAACAAAACTGCTGCTTCAAAGTTCAGTGGCATGTTCCCGTTAACTTCAAACGCCTCTTCGGCCGTTACAACTGCTCTTTCCCATCCTAACTCCATATTACTGTTTATACACGCCTGTATCAATGCGCTATACATAAAGCGATCTGCTTTCATGTTGTATGCTGGCAATGTCCCAAAAATCCTGAACAAATCATCCAAGTATTTGTTTGCAGTCTCCGATTCTTGCCCTTCTGCCTCTACAATACTGGCTATTTGTGTTGATATCAATTTAAATGTGTTTGTGTATATGTATCCTGTTGGAAATGGCTTGTATTCCCATTTATCCAAAA